>VSTD030004294.1:0-10369 GCA_008808055.3 Sporobolus alterniflorus
CCCGTCAATGACTAGAGAGACCTCCTTTTGCCATTTTTACACTTCCTTTGGTGTATGGCCCAGAGATCACTACAAGTCATTGACAAATGTCTAATACATGAGTATGTCATGCTTTGCTACGGATTCCCAAGCAAAGGGCCCTGCCTACAGTGCTAAGGATTTCCTACCAAAGGGCCCCTCTTGCACCATGTGGTTTAGGCAGATCACAAAGTATGTCACAAAGAATGACACAAAGAATGGCGCACATCCCCACTCAACCAAGCAAGAGACACAACCTATAGCAGTCCTAATTAGTAAGTAAGTCATTCCATACCAGACACATGATGGTACATATTGTCCTGGGGTGTCTACTCCTCAGATTCAGTCCTTAGCAAATTCGAGCACCACATGCCATGATGGTATTAACCATCTCTACCATTCCAACCATTGCTCAAACCACAGCATCGATCCTCACACGATCACCTTGCATCTTGACGGATGAAAGACCATAACACTCTCACAAAGACACAAGCCAAACTCAACATCACAAAGTATGGAAAGAATTATACGACTCTCAAGACTGCATGGCTAACCATAACTAATCAAGTATGAACCCAAATCCTAAAAGTATGAGGCTTACGTAACAATATTAAACCGTGCAGGCTAATATGTGAACTAGAGAGAAAGCAAATAGGATCAACATGGTCAAGGGTCACTTGCCTTGCTTCCTGCTTGTTGCTGCTCAAGGTCTTCTCCTCGTAGTCTTGAATCTTCTCGAACAACAAAATGTCTAAACAATAATGACCAGAAATAAGCAATACAAACAAATAAATAAACAGTACACCAAATAGTATCTAATGACTATGAAAACAGTACTAAAATATTCTACTCATCACTACAAACATGCGAGCGCAAGAATTGCTTGAATTGGAGCTACGGTTTAGAAGTTATGTAGGTTTAAAGTTAATAGATTAAAAAGGTTATTAAAACGAATAAGATTAATTAAGGTAGGGACCTAATTGTAATTATAAAAAGTTAATTAGGGACCTAAATATAAAATTACATGGACTAAAATATAATTTTCAAAAAGTTCATTTTGTTTTTGTAAAAATACGGTGCCCAATGATTTTTCCAATTTTTCAGAACTATTTTTCTATTGAAAAAGGAGTGGAATAGGTCTACGGGCTCATAGACCGCGTCTATGGTGCCGGTCTACCGATTCATGGACCTCCATTAAATGGGGGTCATCGATCCCGTGATGGAGGGCTCAGATAGATCTGGGCGAAGGGGTATATTTCTAATCTAATCGCGATCGTCGTAGAGGCAACGAATGGCTGAGAATCAACACCCGGAGGGCGGCAGCACTAAGAGTTGGCCACGGCAGATGCCACTGCCGTGCCGCGCTTGCTCACTGGCATAGGGTATGAGGCGGCGCTCTGATGCGGATTCCTACGGGGAGGAGGTCAAAATAAAGTGGCGGCGAAGGTCTTCCTTACCCTAGAGTTCGTTGACTTCGGGGCGACTCCAAGGCAGTGCACGACGGTGGCCCCTTTTCTCTGACCTCGGCTATCGACAGTGGCCTCATCCGGTGCACCTCCAGGTCCAAAAAGTGGTCATGCAGCTTCCCCTGGATCCCCTCAAGCTCCTCCTAGGCTACAATTGTGGCGAGCAGCGTCAGATTAATGCACACAAAGAGGAATTCTTGGCGGCTAGGGATTGGTCTTTGCGGACGAAATTCGAGCTAATCTATCTAGTATTTGTAGGGAATTTGGTACCATCTCGTAGCTTATGTGGTCTCTAGTTGATTTTATCTTGAAACTAAAATCAATTCGTGAAGATTCTTGATCAGATTCGAAAGGGGATAATCGACGTTCGTTATGATCTTGGGTGCTGAGTCCAGCCGAGTACGGTTGCCTTAACCCTGGTCGGGTCGCTAGGTTGGCGCCGGGTTAGGCAGCCAAGTCCAATAAGGGGAACTGGCCCTAGATGGGCTGCATCCTCGCCATGGTGGGCCAGTTGCTGGGTCATGTGAAAACTGAGCAGGGTGGCCGGGGATGCTAGCAGGTGGGCTGCGCGGGGAAAAATAAGAAAGGGAAAAACTGGGCCGGTTTGAGGAGAAAGCCAAGTTTCAACTCATCGCCAGATAGAGTATAGGAAATCCTTTTTAATTTTCAAATCTTTTCAAAAACCAAACTGTTTTGAATTCGAACAAGTGTTAAACTTCGAACGACTTCTACCTCGCAAAATAAAACTAAAAGCACTCATCAATATAAAAAGAAAATTATGTGGTGACATGATTGCAACAAGCAAATTTTATAAACCTAAATTCATTTAATAATTTAGAAAATAAATCTAAAATTTATTTAAAAGCAAATTTTTATCTAATGAGAAAAAGTTTTAAAATTTAGTGAATTTTAGTCACATTCTAAAATTTAGAATTTTGGGGTGTGACAAACCTACCCTCTATAAAATGAATCTCACCCTCAAGATTCGGATGGATCGGAAAAGGATTCAGAAAACTTCACCTTCAATTCTTCTTCTCCCTTCACCGTGATCATGAATGGATCAATGAACCTAGGTGCGATCTTTAGATGGGGTGACACCTTGAGGTACACATAACCCCCAACTTCCAAACTCAATTCTCTTCATCTATGGTCGGCATATTTGTTTTCGCCCTGACTGCGTAATACGCAAGCTTTCTCTCACCATACAAACTTGATCTCTCAGCTTCATGCAATACGTTGGATGCAAAAACCTTCGGTTCTCCTATCTTATCCAAAACAACGGGGTTCGGCACCTACGACCATATAACATCTCAAACGGTGTCATCTTTAAACTCTCTTGGTATCTATTATTATAGAAGAACTTGGCGTATGGTAGACTCTAATGCCAACTCCTTCTGTATTGTAGAGCGCAAGCTCTCAGCATATCCTCGAGGGACTAATTTACTCAATCAGTCTGTCTATCGATCAGAGGGTGATAAGCAGAACTAAAGTTCAATTGGGTATCCAAGGTTTCATGCAATCTCTCCCAGAACTTCAAAATAAATTGGGTTCCTCTAGCGGGCACAATCCGCCTAGGCACTCCATGCAAACAGAGTATCCTAGACATATACAACTATGCTAGTTGTGGTCCGGTGTAGGTTGTCTTGACAGGCCTAAAGTGAGCTACCTTGGTTAGTCGGTTCATCATTACCCGAAGGGAATTATCTCCAGACTGAGTCTAGGCAATCCCAGGACAAAATCCATAGCATCTTCTTCCCACTTCCACTCGGCTACTTGCAAAGGTTGCAACAATCTAGCAGGTCATTGATGCTCAAACTTGACTCTCTGATAGGTGTCGCAAAGGACAACATACTCGATAACATCGCTCTTCATACCATACCACCAATAAGTGGCCTTCATATCGTGATACATCTTATTCCCTCCTGGATGAATGGAATAAGCAGATTCGTGAGCCTCACGAAGTATCCTATCCTTTAATTCCTTGATGTTAAGCACACAGATCTTTCCTTTGTACAACAACACTCCTTGGTCATCTTCTGTAAACTCAGGTGACTTCTCTTCCTTCGTATTGCACTTTATCTTCCTGATCTTCTCGTCTTCTAGTTGACCTTTTCATATATCCTAGAGTAGAGTATAATGTACTTCCATCTTCATGACTTCCGTATTGGCTACAATCCCAAGTTTGAGCTTGTCAAACTCTAAGCATATCTTGAATGGCATCTTCTTCGCTACCATCTAACTCACATGAGACCTTCGAGTCCAAACGTCGGCTACCACATTTGTTTTCCTAGGGTGGTAGTTGATTTCAAGGTTGTAATCCTCGATAAACTTGAAACATCTTCGTTGCCTAAGATTAAGGTCTGGTTGTATGAAAATATACTTCAAACTCTTATGATCCGTATAGGGTTCACATCTCTTTTCCATAAGGTAATACCTCCAAATCTTGAGAGTGCGAACCATAGTGCCTAAGTTCAAATCGTGAGTCCGATAGTGCTCTTCTTGCGTCCTTAACTTCTATAAAGCATATGCTACCATGTGAAATTCTTGCATAAGCACACATCCTAATCCTTGGCCTAATGCATCTCAGTAGATCGAGAGCGGCTTTCCTATAACATGCATCACTAACACTAGGGCAGTGGTTAGTCACATCTTCGACTCCTAAAAACTAGCTTCACAGGCGGGCGTCCACTTGAACTTCTTGTCCTTCTCGAGCAACTCGGTCATGGGCTTGGTGATCTTTGGGACTCCTTCGATGAACTTCCTATATTATCCCACTAATCCAAGAAAACTCCGAATATCGGTGGCACTAGCGGGTGTATTCAAACTTAGCACATCTCGTATCTCGCTTAGATACACATATATGCCTTCTTCCAAAATGACATGACTTAAGAAAAACACTCGCTTTATCAAAAACTCGCACTTGCTTAACTTGGCGTATAATCTATGGTCTCGAAGCTTCTGCAATTCCAGAAGGAGATGTTCTTCTTCGCTCTTGGAGTAAACCAATATACCATCAATGAACTTACGATGAACTCATCTAAATACTCCATAAAGTCCTTGTTCATCAGATCCATATAGCAGGTTGGGACTTTAGTCAATCCAAAAGACATCACTGCATACTCATTCAGACCATTCCTCAAAATGAAGGCAGTCTTCGGAAGGTCACATTCTCGTATCTTCAGCTGATCTTATCCTAATCGAAGATCAATTTTAGAGAACACACACGCACCACAGAGTTGATCAAATAGACCATCAATCCTAGGCATTGGATATTTGTTCTCGACGGTAACCTCATTCAGAATACGATAATACATGCACATCCATTGAGTACCATCCTTCTTCAAGACGAAAATCATAGGGGCTCCCCAAGGGGGTGAACTAGGGCAAATGTAACCCTTCTTAACAATTCCTCAATCTGATCCTTTAGTTCAGCTAATTATTTAGCAGCGATCCTATAGGGTTTCTTACATATAGGAGCAGTTCCAAGCACTATTCAATTTCAGACTTGATGTCATGGTCAGGTGGCATGACTGACAATTCCTCGGGTAAGACATCGGAAAACTTATTAAACATTGGTACTTCAGGTCCTTGACTAGCATCCAATTGATTCAGCTTCACATGGTTGGTAGCTCCTTTAGCGGTGACTACAGGCTCTACAATATACTCAATTCATTCCTATCCAGGGTGGTAAGCTTTTTGGACTTCTCAACAAGTCTAGGAGTTCCTTGTGCTTGCTTAACCAATCCATTCCACGAATAACATCAATGCCCTTTGAATCCAAAATGTTGGGATTGGCGACAAATTCTACCGCCCCCCCCCTTATTTTAAGATTCAACTTAAGGCATATTGTCTTTCAGGTGCATCTCTTCTAAGGTCACTAACTTCCATCCAAAAACAACATCGAGCTCATGTGTATCTTCAGGGTTACTTGATCAACTCATCTTCTAATGCCATCTTGCTTGTGTCGGCTAGGGCAGGGCTTCTAAGGTTGTTCAATGCTAATGGGCATTGACAGGTGAGGTGACCTCTCTCTTCGTGGTTGTAGCACTTCTTGCCAGTAGAGGCTTGGGTAGTTCCAAATGAAGGCAGTGCGATAAAACCAAAGAATTCCCTATAAGTGTGGCTTGTCTCACTCAAAGGTTATTCCTTGTGCTCAAAATATCCAACTTGCAGAGCTCTAAGGGTGTCACATTGCTTCTAAGTCCATTTGTCTAGAGTCTGCTAACATCATGCTTCGTCTTTCTCGACAGGGGCCATCCTTCTGTGGGTGGGATCTTGTGGTGAACATGTTGCCTTGGCACCATGGTCTCTAAAAGCTAAGTCTACATGACCAACAACTAATCGAGAGGTGATGGATCCATGGCGTTGTTGTTGCTATGATCATTGGCATTGCAGATTTCGCCTTTCGTCATCAGAAGAGTAAGAGTTGATAAGATAGAAAAGAAAAACTAAGGGAGGTGAAAGGATAGCATGCAACGGTTGCTAAAAGGTGTAGGAGGTGAGAAGGATAATCCAACAAGGATAGATAGAGAGACAATAGGGATAGAGCGATACCCAAACTAAGATTTTATTATATAATCCTAAGGGTTGTGTGTGTAAGATATAACTTAGATTCACACTAACACACAAGCAAAGATGCAAATCAAGCATTTTCACACCACACAAAGAGCAATCGATCCTCATGTAGCGGTATAGCGATTACAAAAGACTCAATAAGACTAGTCGAACCTATTAACTTATTCTCCTGACTTAATTCCTAGACTCAACTAGTCTTATTTGGGATACTAGTAGTCCTCCACATCATAATCATCTAGGGTTGGGTCATCTTGTTTGTCATCCACATCTTCACCATGTTTTTGTAGCCGCCCTCACAAGCTTCAGATGATACCCTTCTGAGCAAAGCTCAGAGCTTGCAATGCTTGAATCTTTCACTCCTGAACTCTCTCCCATGCTTGAAGGTCCTCAATTTTCTGCATGTACCCCTTCTCCTTTTCATTAAGATGCTGGTTGTCATGATCTCGAAGTTCTTGACAAAAAGCTATTAGGGCTTGATGAGCAGCATCGAGAGTAGCCTGTGGTGCAGCGTGATATGTATGTCGAATCACACGAACACCATAGTTCAATTCTCTCGTACAACATCACTTGCACACACCATACTGGGGCACTTCCACCAAAGGGTCCCCATGTGCCGACATAGAGGGGTTTGTGGTTGTAACCATTTGCCTTGTGTAAGCTTGCCAGACTATTGGGGAGGTGTCCAGCAATCAATCCATCACCCCATTTCCTCAGAAGTACATGTTGCATTGGGAGATCCTCTTGCTGACAGATCGAGGGATTCTAAAAGGCCATCTAGAAAAGAGAAGGAGAGCAAGAGTAAATAATTATTTTAAGTCAGAATTTAAATTGAAAAGCAGAGATGAGAAACAGATAGAAGAGCAAGGATCAATTTTTTTTTGTAAATAGTTAAAATAAGACTAAGGGAAGGACTCTCCTAACTAGGCTAGCATTCATACAGTCAACACGGCTTTGGAACCACTCTGTCACACCAGGTTTTAAGGCCAAACCGAATGCTCATAGTATGTGTGCCTAGGAATCAAGTTTACACACATACCGTATAAAAAATGGATACAGAATAACCAATGTCACAATATAATATATTTATTACCAAATAATATCTTACAAAAGACTAAGTTGAACACTCTCAAAAGCATTACAGCGGAAAGACACCATAACTCCACAGGAAATCAACCGGTGGCAATCGCTCACCTAGAACACCATATCGTAGTACTCCAAAGTCTTCTTTAGCTTCTGAGCAGCAAGTTTGAGTAGCAGGAGAAAATAGTAAGGTTGAGTACACTTATGGTTGGTACTCAGCAAGCACAGGAATATAATGATATACAGGGTATAATAATAAGGTAAAGCTGTAGTAAGGCCAAAAGCATATTAACACCTAAACTTGACTCTCAAATTATTAGCATCCTATTTACTAGATTAAAGTTGCAGGTTGAAACTACCCAATTAAGTTGAAATTAAAGTATATCATAAAGTATGATCCACAAAGGTGCACAAAGACAAAGGCACAAAGTATCACACAGTACCACAAAGCTATTCCATTCCCAGACCATATCCAACCATACCCTCTATTCTAGGGAGGATCCCAGACCGCTTTTAAACACAAGCTCGGCTATCATGATAGTTGTATACTTTGCAAAAGGTCAGTGCCTTATACCCACGATTAGTGATTTCATCACCCGTTGGTGACTAGAGAAACCTCCTTTTTGCCATTCTTACACTTCTTTTGGTGTATGGCCCAGAGATCACTACATGCCGTTGACAAGGGTCTACTACAGGAGTATGTCAAGCTTTGCTATGAATTCCCTAGCAAAGGGCCCCGCTTGCAGTGCTAAGGATTTCCCAGCAAAGGGTCCCTCTTGCACCATGTGGTTTAGGCAGATCACAAAGTATGTCACAAAGAATGATGCACATCCCCACCCAACCGAGCAAGACACACAACCCATAGCAGTCCTAATTAGTAAGCAAGTCATTCCATACCGGACATGTGGTGATACATGTTGTCCTGGGGTGTCTACTCCTGAGATTGAGTCATTAGCAGATTCGAGCACCACATACCATGATAGTATTAGCCATCTCCACCATTCCAACCATTGCTCAAACCATAGCATCAATCCCCACACGGTCACCACGCATCTCGACGGATGGAAGACCACAACACCCTCACAGAGACACAAGCCAAACTCAACATCGCAAAGGATGGAAAGACTTGTACAACTCTCAAGACTGCATGGCTAAGCATAACTAACCAAGTATGAAACCAAATCCAAAAAGTATGAGGCTTAGGTAACAATATTAAAGAATGTAGGCCAATATGTGAACTAGGGAGAGAAAGCAAATAGGGTCAACATGGTCAAGGGTCACTTGCCTTGCTTCATGTTTGCTGTTGCTCATAGTATTCTCCTCATAGTCATGAATCTTCTCAAACAACAAAACATCTAAACAATAATGACTGAAAATAAGAAATACAAAGAAATAAATAAACAGTACACCAAACATTGCCTAATGACTAAGAAAACAGTACCAAGATATTCTACTCGTCACTACAAATACGTGAGCACAAGAATCAGTTGAATCAGAGGTACTGTTTAGAAGTTATGTAGGTTTAAAGTTAATAGATTAAAAAGGTTAATAAAATGAATAAGATTAATTAAGGCAGGGACCTAATTGTGATTATAAAAAGTTAATTAGGGACCTAAATGTAAAATTACAGGAGTAAAATATAATTTTCAAAAAGTTTTGGGTGTTTTTGTAAAAATATGGTGCCCAACGATTTTTCCAATTTTTGGAATTATTTTTCTATTGAAAAAGGCATGGAATAGGTCTACGGTCTCATAGACCAGGTTTATGGCGCCGGTCTACCGGCTCATGGACGTCCATTAAATGGGGGCCATCGATCCCACGATGGAGGGCTCAGATCGATCCGAGTACGGGGTATATTTCTAATCTAATCACGATAGTCAAAGAGGCGATGAACGGCTGAGAATCAATGACCAAAGGGCGACCACACTAAGAGTTGGCCACGGCGGTTGCTGTTGCCACGCCGCGCGTGCTCACCGACGTAGGGCGTGAGGCAGCGCTCCAATGCGGATTCTGATGGGGATGATGTCAAAACAAAGTGGCAGCGAAGAGCTTCCTTACCCCGGAGTTCATTGAGTTTGGGGCGGCTCCAAGGTAGCGCGTGGCAGTGGCCCCTTTTCTCCGAGCTTGGCCATGGATGGTGGCCTCATCCGGTGCACCTCCAGCTCCAAAAAGCGGTCATAGAGCTTCCCCTTCATCCCCTCAAGCTCCTCTTATGCTACAATTGCGGCAAGCAGCATCAGATTAACACGCACGAAGAGGAATTGTTGGCAGCTAGGGTTTGGTCTTTGTGGACAAAAATTGAGCTAATCTATCATGTATTTATAGGGAACTTGGTACCAACTCGTAGCTTACATGGTCTCTAGTTGATTTTATCTTAAAACTGAAATCAAATCACAAAGATTCTTGATCAGATTCGAAAGAGGTAATTGGCATTCATTATGATCTTGGGAGGCTGAGTCTGGCTAGGTACGGTTGCCTTAACCCTAGTCGGGTCACTGTGTTGGCGTCAGATTAGGCAGCCGGGTCCGGTAAGGGGAACTGGCCCTAGATGGGCTGCTTCCTCGCCAAGGTGGGCCAATTGCTGGGCCATGTGAAAACTGAGCAGGGCGGCCGGGGATGCTAGCAGGTGGGTTGCGCAGGGAAAAAATAAGGAAGGGAAAAACTGGGCCGATTTTAGGAGAAAGCCAAGTTTCATCCCATGGCCAGACACAGTATAGGAATTTGAACAAGTGTTAAACTTCCAACGACTTCTACCTCACAAAATAAAATTAAAAGCACTCATCAATACAAAAAGAAAATTATGTAGCGACATGATTGTAACAAGCAAATTTTATAAACCTAAATTCATTTAATAATTTAGAAAATAAATATTTGCCTAAAGAAATTTGAATCCTCTTCAAAAATTTAAAAGCAATTTTTTATCTAATGACAAAAGTTTTAAGATTTAGTGATTGTTAGTCACATTCCAAAATTTGGAATTTTGGGGTGTGACAGAGACTGAGGCTCCATCCATTCTGCCATGAAATCTGTCAGGATCTATGACTTTATTGCGCTACACCTTTTGAAATCGATGACATATTCCGAGAGCTCTGTTGCCCATTTGCCAATTCGTTCGGAGCTGTCTTGGTTGCGAAAGATGTCATATAATGGTTTGTTTGTCAGGACTCTTATGTGGTGAGCCTCAAAATAATGACTGGGCTTCCTTGAGCACATAATTACCGCGTAACAAA
>VSTD030004296.1:0-10365 GCA_008808055.3 Sporobolus alterniflorus
TCATGTTGCCGATCTCTGGCGGGATTTCGCCGTTGAGCTTATTGAAGAAGAGCGCCAGCCTCGTGAGCTGCCTGAGGCTGCCCAACGAGCCGGGGATAGGCCCGGTGAGCGAGTTCACCGACAAATCCAGCTCGTGAAGGTCAACCAACTCGCCGACCTCCGGCGGAATGGGGCCGGTGAGGTTGTTGCTGTAGAGGTACAGGAACTTCAACTTCGTCACTTTGCCGATCTCCGGTGGAATCTTGCCAGTTAACGAGTTGTACTGAACCTGAAACGATATGAGCTCTGGCCAGCTCGCGAACAGGCGACCCGGGATCTCGTCGGTGAGGTTGTTCGACGAAATGCCGAACTCCCGCATCTTCCGCATCCCGGCGAACGACGCTGGCAGGCTCCCGGAGAGCTGGTTCGCGGAGAGATCCATGAAATCGAGGCTGCCGAGCTTTCGCAGCTCCATCGGCAGAGTGGACACCAGCCCGGCGTTGCTTACATCGAGCCTCTGCAGCTTCTGTAGCTGGCCGAGAACCGGCGGAAGCCGCCCGCCGAGCGGGCAGCCCCCGAGCTCAAGAATCCTCAGCTGCGACATCGACCCGAGGAACTCCGGCACGCCGCCGGTGAACTTGTTGGCGCCGAAGCGCAGGTCCTGAAGGTCCTTCAGCCTCGCGAGCGACGCTGGGATGCGGCCGGAGAACGCGTTGTTGGACAGGTTGAGGTACCTCAGGTTGGGCAGCCTCTCCGCCAGCTCGTCCGGCACCGGCCCCGACAAGGCGCCGTTCTGCGACAGGTCGAGGTAGGTGACGTTGCCGCAGCCGTGCACAAAGTCCGGGAAGCTGCCGTTGAGGTAGTTGAGGTAGAGCGAGAGGAACCGGACGGTGGGCATCGCGGAGAACCTGGCGTAGTCCGGGTTGGTCAGGTAGTTGGACCCCAGGTCGAAGTGCACGATCCGGGGCAGCCGGCTGAGCTGGTGCGGGATCGCGCCGGCGAGATTGTTGTGGTAGAGCCGCAGCTCGACGAGGCCGAAGAGGTCTCCGAGTTGCGGTGGGATGCTGCCGTTGAGCGCGTTGCTGCCGAGGTCGAGCGTGGCAAGCGCGCGCAGCCGTGACAGGCCCGCCGGGATGGTGCCCTCGAGGCTGTTCCCGTTAAGGTCGAGCTCCGCCAGCGTCGGGAGCGCCGCGGCGTCGAGCGCATCCAATGTCCCGGCGAGGCCGAGGCCCCGGAGCCGGAGGGAGGTGACGCGGCCTGACGTGTCGCAGGTCACCCCGCGCCAGCCGGCGCAGGCTGCGGTCGCGTTGGTCCACGTGGACAGCGCCGGCGGGTCGCCCAGGCTGGACTTCCAAGCGAGCAGCGTGCCCTCCTGTGACGTCGCGGCATTGGCGAGGACGACGGCGAGGAATAGAGGGAGGACGAGGAGGAGGTGGTGCACGGGGGCGGGCGGTGGCGTCGGCATTGGCCGGCGTGGTGGAACGGTGGCGCGGTGAGTGCTGCGGTCTGTGGGGCGAGGGAGCCCGCGGCGGCATGGATATGGTGGCTCAGTTGCTTGCGGCGATCAACGGGGCGGGTTGACTGGCGACCACATGTGGAAAAGCGCACCTCACCGGGGCCGCCGTGCGTTCGCCGTTCAGCGCTGGGGTTGCGTAGGAATCCGACAGTATTGCTAAAACAACCAGCTGGCTCGGTTCTAGGAGTGGTATCCGTTGACCAGGAATAATTTGGCAAAGGATGTGTGAGTGTGAGATAGATCGGTCCATTCTGGCTTGAATTCACGATAAGATTCTAGTATTCGCAGCAAGCGAATTCTAGGCCATGCGGGAGCGTGTGTACTAGTATATGATCGCAACCTCGGTAATTGACTTTTGGGACAGAAGATTAGTAGGGGTTCCTCTCAGTTTTTGAAAGCTGAGTTTTAGAAGCTGGGAGTTTTTTGTAAGTGAAATTTTATTAAATCAAGATTTTCATAAGTTATAACTCTCTTAAAAACAAAAATTCTTCTGCATCATGCAAGATGCACTTAGCTTAGAAAAGCAAAAACACCAACACACTAGCAGAAACTAATTCGAAGACTAGATCGTCACCCATGTGCATAGAAAAACACCCGGGCTACTTGCTCCAAATGTTGACATGTATTCAAAATCAACTCTTGAAAGATAAGCTTCTGTAACACAACCCAGGTACGGAGCCATCGGGTGGTTGAGTGTAGCACCTGCAAAGAATTTATAGCATTTTTTCGTTCAAATACAATGTCATTTCAGAGGCGCCAAATGGCCCAACAAATAGATGTCGCCCTCAACGCTAGTTGTTTTAAATCTTTGTTAATTCTCCATAGCCAAGAATTAAATATATTCGAGATCCTACAAGGTGGATAAAAATTTGTAGTTACTTGGACTATGTTCCAAGTTGTCCACGCAAGCTGGCACTCGAAGAAAAGATGCGTAATTGTCTCATCTTTGTGACGCTACCATTTCAATTTCGTTTCGCTAAATTATCCTTCATAAATATTACACCTCTTCGTAGATACCAAAGGAATATTTTAACTTTTAAATGGGCTTCTAGTTTCCATAATCTTTTGTTAAGGTGCAGCACATCTGAGTGAATTATAGCATGATAATGTGATTTCACAGAGAATTGTCCATTTGGAGCTAAATTCCATCGGAATCCATCTTGTTCATCAGATAAAACTACGCTAGCAAGTCATGGAAGTAGTTCATTTCGCGCTACTAGCTTGTCCAATCAAATCTCTGCACCAAGAAAGATTTAAAGGTGAAGTGCTGAAGACATCAGCCACCGTGACCTGTTTATGTCGAGCTATGCGGTATAGACAAGGATATTGGTCTCGCAAAGAGGGATGTGCCCAACCAGATATCCTCCTAGAACCTAATCTGGGAACCATTCTTTATTATGAAAGTTCCAAAACTAATCGAATTGTAGCAACCTTGATAAAGATCTTGGAACTGACATTCAGAAGGCAAATTGGTTGGTATTGTTGGATCCGAGAAACATCTTGTGTTTTTGGTATCAACGTGATGACACCGAAATTCAAACTAAAAATTGATAGATCTCCAACATATGAACCATGGAACATTGTAATCAAATCTTCCTTGATTACATCCCAGAATTTTTGATAGAACTTTGCCGGAAAACCATTGAGTCCAGGAGCTTTATTATGTTCCATCTAAAAAATGGCGTTTTTAATTTCATCTTCAGTGAATGGGGCTATCAAAAAATTGTTTTCCTCTTGTGACACCTGTGCAATATCCTCAGTTCTATCTAGATCTAACCTAAAGGAATTTTGTTCAAGTTCTCCAAACAAACCTTTATAGAAGCCAGGTATATAGTTTTTGAAATTCGCTTTCCTCTCGATCTTACCATTTTCATGGTCCAAGGAGAAAATTCTCTTTTTCTTGTGCTTCCCATTTGCCATCATTTGGAAATATTTAGTGTTATTATCGCCAAGCAGAACATCTGTTACCTTAGCTCTTTGGTAATATTTTATCTCTTCTTCACGGAGTAATTTAGCCAATTGATCCCAAGCTTGAAATAGTTCATCTCTCTCTAGTGTCGTAAGATCACGAGACTCCACTTCTATATCCAGATTATCAATAGTTGAGTTGAGGTTGCCTTTTTGTTGTTTATAGATCTCAACATTATTTTTTTCTTGAATACGCATGAGAGCTGCGTATCTTTGTATTATAGAGAGGAAAAAAGGCCCGTATACATCACCTGCTCATACCGGGACCATACATGAGCAAGTTGGAAGAATATTTTCAGACTATACCCATTACACTTTTTACAACAACCCAACAGTAATGGACACTCACTCTAGGCACCAACCCTATGTAGCTGGAGGTCATGGAGGTTTTTTGCTCCAGCCAAGCACCAGAGCTGGTACTCCTCTCTAAATTGTCTGAGTGCCTCGCTGATAGACGGAGCAGTTCCCTCGAACACACATGCATTATGATGTTTCCAAATTACCCAAGCTGTCAAGATGACTAGAGAGTTTACTCCTTTTTTGCACTCCTTAACCTTGTGAGCAGTTTTAGCCCACCACTGTGCGAATGATTATTCATTGCTGCATGGTGTTGCTCCTCCGATCTCCAAAGGCGACAAAACAGCAAACCATACTTGTCTTGAGAAGACACATCTAGTGAGGAGGTGCTGAATCGTCTCTTCCTCTTGATCACACAAGGGGCACTTCTCCAGATGCGACATTCCTTGGCGAGCAAGGCGATCAGCCGTCCAGCAGTGGTTTTGAATGGCAAGCCAGATGAAAAATTTGCATTTACCAGGTGCCCAACACTTCCATATCCGCCGCCACAGCTCAAAAGTGACAGATCCGTTGAAAAATGCATGATAAGCGGACTTCGCTGAGTATGATCCCAAAGCATCAAATCACCAAATATGCTGATCCTCATCTTGGGATAAAGTGAACTCCCGTAGACAGTCCCCAAGCCGCAAGAATTCCATAAACCTGATTAAGGATAGGCCACCCTGGATATCACTCAACCAAGCATCACCATCTAATGCTTGTGCCATTGTATGTTTGTTTTTGATTCGAGGTGGTACACACGCAGTCACCAATGGAGCTAAGTCCGCGATAGAGCACCCATGAAGCCATTGATCAGACCAAAATAATGTGTTCATACCATTGCCCACCTGTGTTGTTGTTGCAATAGAGAATAGAGCTAGTGTGTTTGCATGACAAGGAAGTTCCAAATCCACCCAAGGTCGATCTGCCCGAGTTTTTTTAAACCACTGCCATCTCATTTGCAGCGCCCAGCTCATTGTCTCAAGGTTATGAATACCAAGACCACCTAGATCAATTGGTCGTTGCACCTTATCCCAAGCAACTATACAGCAGCCACCATTAGCATTTTCTCTACCTTTCCAAACAAACCCTCTTCTGATTTTGTTTACCAATCTGAGAAACCACTTAGGGACATTGATAGCAATCAAAAGGTAAATAGGCATGTCTAAAAGCACAAATCGCACAAGTGTTGCTCGTCCTGCCTTGTTCATATGGGCAGCTTTCCAACCTGGGAGCTTATTTGCAGTCTTCTCGATCCAAGGCGTCAAATCAGCTTTGCGGAGCTTTTTGTTTGATATGGGCAGTCCTAAATAAGTACAAGGGAACTCAGCCATTGTGCATGGCATCGTGTTGCATATTTTCTCGACACTATCTTCTGCACATTGGATTGGTATGATGTAGCTTTTGTTAAGATTAGTTTGGAGTCATGAAGCTTGCCCGAAAGCGTCCAGAATTGCCATGGTGGCATTCAACTCTTCCTCCAATGGTTTAATAAATAGGGTCACATCATCCGCATACAAAGAAAGTCTTTGACCAGCCATCCGGTTGGATAGGGGTTGTAGTAATCCCACTTCACTTGCCTTAATAAACAGGCTGTTCAAAACATCCATCACTATTATAAAAAGCATCGGGGATAGCGGGTCTCCTTGTCGGAGACCACGCTGATGTTTGATGGTTGCCCCCGGTTCATCGTTGAGTAAAACTCTTGTTGTTGACATAGTGAGGAGATTAGAGACAAGATTACACCAAGTGTTTCCAAAACCCAGATGGTTCAGAACCTCCAATAAGAACGTCCAAGACACAGAATCAAAAGCTTTAGAAATATCCAATTCGATGAATAGACTGGGCACCTTTTCGCGGTGTAGCAGTTTGATGGTTTGCTGCACTAGGATGAAATTATCGTGTATGCACCAACCTCGGATAAAGGCACTCTGATTTGTTGAGATCATGGTATTCAATTTTTTGGCCAGACTGTTAGCCAAAACCTTGGTTATCAAATTTGCGAAGCTATGAATCAAACTTATGGGGCAAAAATCTGTTGGAGACAAGGCTTCTTTCATTGGGATCAAGGTGAGATAGGCCGAATTTAGCAACTCTAGTTTCTGAGCATTACCTTGCTGCAGGGTGATAATTGCCGCCATGAAATCAGCTTGGATCAACTGCCAACAAGCTTTATAAAAATGTCCAGTATATCCATCAGGCCCTGGTGCTCTATCCGCTGGCAATGACTTGATTGTGTCCCAAACCTCTTCCTCGGTGATAGGATTGTCCATCTCTGTTAAGTCCACAATTTGGTTGTGGAACTGCTGCAGGTTCAGTGTGGATGTGCGTGGAAGCGCGGTACTGATCAGTCCCTCATAAAATTTGAACATCACATTTTGCTTCTCCTCTTGTGTAGTAACTAAATACCCACCTGACATTAGTTTTGGGATAGCTTTCTTCTTGCGAAAGATAGCTTGCTTGTGAAAGAAAGAAGTATTTGCATCGCCATCTTTGAGATGGCGTACTTGAGATCTCAGCCTCGCAATTGTTCTCTCAACTGAGGCTAGCACGAGGCAATGTCTTTTTAGTTCTCTCCTTAACCAATCTTCATCCAATGAAAGCAACCGGTTATCCTGTGCTATTTCAAGGCGATGTTTAGAATGTTGTGTGTGATCCATTTAGAAACCATTTAACTAAGCAACATAGCAGGCCTATATAACCAGTATATAGTCTTTCATAAAACTCGTGGTAGGAGCATTCACTCATCAAAAGAAGGGTAGTAGCTAAGAATTCTAGCACATGAGGCCACAAGATAACAATCATCCTCCGCAACTGTTCAGGCATCCTCCATAAGCATCCAATCATAGATAGATATATGAGCCATTCTAATAAATAGAGTACTGACATTAAACTTGACATTAAAAGAGGTCCGCACAAAAAAGTAGCATAATTCCAGGAGTGTCACAGATAAGTTCGGGACCAGCACCAAACCAGAAAGGAGAAAATAACATGCCACCAGGGTAGAAACCAGAGACCATGGGGGGAGGCTGAGAAAGAAAAAAAAACTAGAGAAAAAAGCAGAGAAGCTCTGCTGAAGAACCCCATCAATCCTTTCTTGGCTTCTTTAACTTATCATCATTGATACTCTTCTGGTCTTTCACACCCTTACCGGTCTTGGAGATTTTTGCCACAGCAGCTTTCTTTGGAACTGGCTTTTTCAACAAGGCTTCATCAGATAAGCACCACAGGAGCAATCTTGCAAAACTCATTCCCTAGCTTCCTAATTACTCTTCTGGACAAGGTTGGTGGATTGGTGGAGCAACATAGACAGTTCCTACTTTGGCAAGAATCTCCCTTGTAACTTGAAGATTTCCCTTTTAGTCTATCACTTCGTCTAACCTCTGTCAGAACCAAAGGAACCTTGGACAGCTTCCTTTTCAGATGAAGGGAGGAAGTGCTGGCAGATACAGTTCAAGAAATACCATGCTTTTCTGGGGACATCCTACCATAATCATCGGTGTCAGAGACAGAGTCCATGACTCCCCCCTCTCCAGCTGCCGAACACTTGAGCTTTTCTGTTAAGGGATACTTAGGGCCTGTTTGTTTCAACTTATAGATTATATAATCTAGATTATAGTTTAGATTATATAATCTCGATGTGGATGTTTGGCAATCTAGATTATTGTAATTTGGATTATTTTTCTTAGACATGTAAAGACAACAAAACCCTTTGGATGGAGGTGGGAGACTCAATGGCATTAGTGGGTAATTTCGTGTAAAAAAGTAAGGGTAGTGGGTCTTTTGCCTGAAATAAGCTGAAATAAGCATCAAAATAATAGATTATTAGATTATATAATCTAGACCCCTAGATTATATAATCTGGATTATAAGTTGGACTGTTTGGCAACCATTTAGATTATATAATCTGGTTAGATTATAAGCTGAAACAAACAGACCCTTAGATGGGAGAGACAAAGTTAGGGAAGCTTCAGAAGAATTATCATCAATAACCAAACTCCAAGCCTTGGATCCTAGAAAAGCTTTAGCCCATTCAAATCTCTCTGGGTCAAGAAGAGTAAGAGTGAAGAAGTCAGCCCAAGACTCTGGAATGCAAATTCCTCCCATATGACCTACTAGAGCCAAATGCTTAGCCCATTGTCTAACTCCCTGTGTCTTCTGAGCAGGATGCCAAATTTTCATTGCTAACTTATTTTCATAAGCCTGCAGGCCAGGATCAATATCAATTGATTCAGGAAGGAAAGCAGTAGCCAGTCGTAGATTATGACCCAGATCTTCCATTGTCCCATCAGCAGCTAGGTGGCTGCCCTCATCATTATTCATCTCAGCCATGTGGACACTAGACTATGATCCTTCTGGAAGTTCATTCCCCTCAGAGCCAAAGTGATTCATCAAGAGCATTAAGCTCATGAGGATGCAATTCAAGATGCATGAAATTAATTGGCACTGCCTGCAGACCCAGAACAATTACAGGCTCTTCAGGCGTTACTAGGCTCTGCTCCACTTCCCCCTCTGAACTGGTCCCATCATAATTAAAAGAATTTGCCACCATACTGGCTGGGACCTCCTCTGCCTGAGGTGGTAAGTCATTCAAATTATGATCCTCTAACTGGGGTACCAAGGGTTCTCCAGGCTGTTGCGGCAACATGAGGTCCAGATCCACATTCAGGTCAGGTAAGAGAACATCATTTTGGGGTACCAGGTCATCTAGGCCTAACCCATCTTCGAAGTCTTCTAAAGCATCCACTGCTTTCACCATTGGCACATCATTTAGATCAAATAAAACTTCCTGTTGCTAGTCAGGATTAGCATTTTCTGGTGCATCATTGGGAGCACCTTGGTCAGGCATGGCATCTTCTGCATTCTCCTGACCATGCCCTTCCTCCTCATTATGATGAAAATTGATATGACCTGCCACTGGCTGCCCAAGCCCAAAAAATTCAAACAGAGGAGGTTGACCATTAGCTTGTACTTCAGGAACAGGCTCCTCATCAGCTGATACTGCACCCAACAGTTCTTGCTCTAGGATTTCGCATTGAATAGTCCAAGACTGACCCATGAAACCCTCCCCTTCGGTTAACAGAATAAAGTGGGGTACATCATTAGCTTGTACTTCAGGAACAGGCTCCTCATCAGCTGATACTGCACCCAACAGTTCTTGCTCTAGGATTTCGCATTGAATAGTCCAAGACTGACCCATGAAACCCTCCCCTTCGGTTAACAGAATAAAGTGGGGTACATCATGTAGATCACTCACCCTTGCCTTGACCAATAATCTGGTTAGATGACTCCTATCATTTTCCCAAAGCAGCATACGTCCAAAGGAGGCAATAGAATTCTGAATGGTCTCGTTGTCCCAATAGTCCAAAGGGAATCCCATGAGCATAAGCCAACACTCCCTGTTGAAATTCATGGCCCTCCAATTTCTAGCTTGATTGTGCCTAACCACACTAAAATGAACATCACCATAGGCATATGGGCTATTTATTAGTCACTAGAGCATCTCTATCATGAACTTGTGAAAACCGGACCAAAGCTTGACCTAAGTGAAACGGCTGAATTTCCCTGACTCTGACTCCCATATGCTCATCAAGAAACTCATGCACAACCTCATGGACAGCTCCAAAGTTTAAAACATTACCAGGAAGTGGGTCAGTGCAGACAATTGCAAAGTCTTCATGCATCTGGGGACGGTACCGAGTTACTGCCCTTGCCATTATCTCGTGATGCTGGATATTAAGTGCCTAGAAACCCTGAGGAGTGAAAGGACGCGGATCCACCCTCTGATAAGCCATATCACTCTGAGAAGAGGAATACAGCAGGCTCTGCTGCACAACGAGAGAAGATACTATATCGTATCTAGAGCATTAAATGCAGATGTAGTGTAATGATGGTGTGGGCGGCGCCCGGAGTGCCCCGTCCTATCGATCCTTCCACGCGGCGTGCGGCCTACCGCCTAGCCTTGTCCTATCGGGTCGTAGCTTCTGCCAACCCCACTCATGAGCGGTCTACCGTGCGGCGCAGCACTGTAGCTGGTCATGATTACGTTGCCTGCCCGTGCGTCTTGCAGGCGCCACGGTACACGCGAGCGCTCCTCGGTAACGCATGAGCCTTGCAGTTTAACCGTTGTAGCCAAATACTTCTTTGTTCATCCCCACGGGTAGTGGAACATGTGACGGCACTGGAGCTCTCCCGAGCGGAGAGGCGGGGTCCGGAGCTGTGGGACGTGTGGTAGCATCGGAGACCTCCCGAGCGGGGAGGCGGGGTTCAGAGCTGCAGGACGCGTGGCGGCCCCAGAGCCCTCCCGTGCAAGGAGGCGAGGTCCGGAGCCGCGGGATGTGTAGCAGCACCAGAGCCCTATTGAACGGAGTAGCCGGGTCCAGTACCGCAGGACACGCGGCAGCGCGTGGTTGCACGCTCTGCTTCTTGTTTTAGCTTGGAGCTTGTATGCGGTGGTACCCCAACTTCTGCTTGAGTCTGAGTAGGCCATTGCTACTCCAATCCGAGTACACTTTATGCTGGAATCCAAGTATACCATAGTTCCGAGAGAGAGAGAGTACAACTTC
>VSTD030004298.1:0-10364 GCA_008808055.3 Sporobolus alterniflorus
CCCTGCCT
The DNA here is from genome assembly GCA_008808055.3 of Sporobolus alterniflorus. NCBI lineage: Eukaryota > Viridiplantae > Streptophyta > Magnoliopsida > Poales > Poaceae > Sporobolus > Sporobolus alterniflorus. The sequence goes on from VSTD030004298.1 coordinate 9, forward strand.
CTCCAACAATCCCCCACCCACCCACCAGCGCGCACAACATGCATCCACGATGCGCAACAGTGGTGCAAGGACGCAACATTCACACAGAAGCAATATGTGGCCAACGACAAGCCGGGTAAGGTGCAGTCATTGGCGGCAGGTGCAACCTCTAGCATGACTTGGGGCGTTGGGGCACCGGCGACACGCATCAGCAGCAAGCGAGGTGCAGAGGCACGAGTGCGCTGGTGTGCTGTGGCTTCCTTAGTAGCTCTTGACTCCATGGAAGGGAGGAAGAAGAAGGTTGAGAGACATTTTACGTTAATCTAATTTTGAGTTTCCACAAAAAAGATATACACAATTTTTTTTATCTAGAGGTGCACCTTTTGCTTTTTTAATAAAGGACATATATTTTCGCATTAACAAGTAGCCATGTTTAGATATCTATAACTTAAAAAAATTATAAAATTAAGCCATGAATGTTCTTATGATCAAAATAAATGTATTTTGATGAGGTTGTCATCTAGGGTTATGCAAATACGCATTTACAGTAAGGTGCCCAAAATACTTAAGTGATAAACGTAGGTTAAATAAAAATCAAAACAAGAATGTGAAGAAACTTACATATTCCCAACAAAAGCGCAACAAAAACAACTTGACTGACTTTAAAGCATATCACAAAGTAGAACTTTAGAAATTTTCTTATAATTCTAGCAATATGGCTTAAAAAATCAAGCAAAGCTACAAACTATCAGATTTCTAAATAAAAAACTATCAATTTAGAATAATTTTAATTCAAAATTTATGGCAACTTTTAAGATGATTCCAATTAAAATGGTTGTATGTAATCTTGAAGTTGTACCAAAAATCGAGGTAAATTTTGAAGGTTTTGAAATACATTTTCAGATTTTTGAAGAAAAATAAAAAAGGAGTTTTTATGGGTGGTGAGGATCCGGAAGCACATGGAGTTTTTTCTTCAAGATCGTGCAACCATACGTTTCGTGATAAGGAAATACAATGACAGGCGGAGCGAGCCGGCACCGCCCCGCTAACCTATTCTCCAAACAACATCGACCCCGACTACTAGACCATCTCTGCACCAATCTTGCATCATAGCCAGACATCACTCGCCAGCACATCAGGGGATTTGCTAGCACCACGGAAGACCCTGTCGTTTCGTTGGAGCCAAACACACAAAAGACTAGCGAGTCAGGAGCCTTGCGGCGAGGTTTGCCGGCCCTTTTTCTTAGCCTGGAGCCACCAGCTGGAGAGGTTGAGCGTTGAGGGAACAAGGTCGTGCCACCCACAGCGGCGAAGGACTTCGCAGGAGGTGGTCCAGGAGCTCTGGGCTTTGAGAACAAAGGGTAAGATGAGGAACACAACCAAGGGCTAAGAGAGACCTTGAAGACATTCAGCAACTGGCCAACATTTCCTCATATCTTTGCCGGAGGGGAGATTGTGGGTGGGTGTGATATTATTTCATCCATGGCTGGCAAGGGGGAGCTTGCTGAAGTAGCGCTCATTTGTTGGATGTTTAAGTATGTTCTTCAATCCTTTTTACTGCTTCACCTGAGAACTTCATTTACCGGCAAGGGGGAGTATTTGCTGTGATTTACAGCATGTGCAGACATACATATTCCTAGGCCCTGAATCGCCAAAGGGCATTACCTTCGAAACAGGAAGTTCATGGCGGGAATTGACCGAAAAACAGAACAGTCTCGGCTGCACAGACCTGAGGGACTCAACTTGTGTGATTACCAAGGCTGGAATTGGAGGGCCGTTTCAACGGCGTGGACTTCTACGACGAGGGACAGAACCCTTATCTGCCAGGGTAAAAGAATATGGAGGTATTGAGGCAATTTGATGCAGAAGAGATTGCTTCTGACGAGGTTGTTATTGGCACTGCGGGGTCTCTCACCCTTTGCTGTCTGCTATTCGTGACAATCAACGAGGCTCGATTCCATTTCATCGTTGTCCGAGGTTGAAAAGAGAAAGACGCGAAGAACCCAAGAGTCAAAGCGTGAGGCCCAAAGTGCACCAGCGCAGCGCCTAAACACGACTGCTAAACCCGCACGGCCGCAGCCGAGTACACGAACCCGTCGAAACCAGGCGGCGCGAGCACGCGCCGCCACGCCGCCCCGGCCGCGTCCATCACCCACGCGGCGTACCTGCCGCCCTCCGCCGCCGTGCCGAACGCGAACACGCCGTCGCCGACGCCGACCGCCCTCACGCACGCCTTCATGCCGGGCGGCCCGTCGGCTACGCCACCCCACGCGCGCGCGGCGCCGTTCCACTCCCGCACGCCGCCCTTCCCGGCGCCGACGGCCCACACGCCCCCGCGCACGGACGCAAGCTGGCACGTCGTCGTCCCCGCCGCGTCGTCGGGCACCACCGCGCCGTCGCCCTCGTGGGTCCACGCGGCGGCGGAGTGGGAGTAGGACTCGGCGGTCATCTTGAACGCGCCCTGGGCGTCGGTCGGGTACCCGCTGGCGGCGAGGACGCGGCCGGGCGCGGCGGTCACGAGCTGCGGCTCGTCGCGCTCCTCTGCCATGTCAGGGAGCGCGCGCCACGCGTCGGCCGCCACGTCGTACGCGAGCGCGGAGCGCAGCGCGTTCTTGGCCCCGTCGTGGCCGCCGGCGACGTACACGCTCCCGTCGCCGCCCCCCGCGCAGCCGAAGAAGCTCCGGGCGTCCGGCACCGGCGCGCCGCGGCGCCACGCGCTGGCAGGGACGTCCAGCACGCGGACGTCGGCGGTCGGGCGCAGCGTGGCCGGGTCCCAGCCCCCGACGACCGCGACGTGCCGCCCGTCGCCGGCAGCCGCACACTGCGCGAACAGGGGCACGGGGCCCCACGCCGCGGCCACGCGGTGCCACTCGCCGGTGGTGAGGTTTGCCGCCGCCAGCGCGCACTGCGGCGTACAGCCCTTGCCGTCGCCGCCGCCCGCGGGAGAGGCCTGCACGACGAACACGACGTCCTCCTCGGCGCCAGCGACCCTCCGGCGCCGCCGAAACCCCGCCGACCCGACGGCGCCGCGCCACCCGCGGCACACGCGGCGCATGCGCCGGTGCGACCGGCTCGGCACGCGTACCAGGCATTCCATGGCCACGTCGTTCGGCAAGCCCGGAATGAGCTCAGTGTCGTCATCACCACCACCTTCCTCCACAGCCCCCGACACCATGTCACGTTCGTGCTTCTTGTTCTTATAAGCGCAGCTGTAGCGTGCTTGCTCGGTGGCAGCTCGGAAGGCCGCCTCCTCTAGCTTGACGACGGCGCCCATGGATCGGAGAGTGAAGTGAAGTGCGGCCTGTTGTTTCACTGCTTTGTGATGCTCTGTACTGGTGCGTGACCTGTGTGATGGTCTTTGGGGGGGTTAAGTAGAGGGAGGGAGAGCGTGAGGACAGAGTTTGGTTTACGATTTGATTATTGCTAAATGCTGTACTGAGGTCTGTGGATGAGTAAAAAAGTTATTCCTTTTTGTAGTAGTACTAAAGATAACATCAAACTGACTGGCGATATTTTTCCCCCAGAACTAGGCTAAGCAGAATTGGGGGAGAAAGCAATACTATACGAAAGGAACACATATAATTCCCTCTTATATTATACATAAAAATTAATGTCTTGACCATTTATCTTTAATGTGCTTGTCATTTGAACCCTTGAAAAATAAACACCTTGATACTAGTAATGCATGCATTTAAAACTGAACACCACAACAACAACCAACCAAACTTTTAGTGTCAAGCAAGTTGGGATAGAATAGATATGAAGCTCATATGGATAAAAAACAGAGACAAAACGAAGGTATGGAAAAGGAAAAAAGTAAAGGCAATAAAAAACCAAATAAAAAAGGGGGAAACAATAAAAAAGATGAAATACAAAAAAGACAATAAAAGAGGAAGAACCGAAGATAAATGTTTTGTCACACGAATTGCTAGCTTCCAATATCTCATATTTAATATTAATTTCTTGATGATACTCCAATCCTTCAAATCTCTCTAAAATAGACAAGAACACCATAGCTAAGAAAAAGAAATGCTTAGTTCTGGTGAGTTATACACCTCCACTTTGGTATAGAAAAACATTTTAACCAGAAGTCTTGTTTTCTTTAGTTTCAAAAAAATTAACAGCAGCGAGAAAACTATTGTTGAATGTGTAAACATTGCACATAGCTCATGTTAGAGCATATATTGAAGTGTTGGCTGCACAACACGGACTGTGATCCTCTACAATTGGTGTAGTCGACAATACTGACGTCGACGTCCCCCCCCCCCCCCCGTGGTCGACGGCACTGAGCGGGCGATGGTAGAGGATCCTGATCCCTCCACAACATATAGAGATGTTGTCTTCTAGATAAGCTAATTCAAATTTTAAAATATAAAAATGAATTGTATTCCGGCCTCCACATGAACGTACACAACCTTCAATTATTACAAATGATCAGCTTAAATTGCCGAGAGCAAGTGAAACAAAAGGGACAAACATTATGTCTGACAAGTGACAAGTCTATTATTAAATTTGCAGGCACGTGACTTATTCATAAATTGGATGGCCTGGAAGGAAATTGATGAATCATTTGATACGAACCGGCAAAAACTGATCAATTCTTGAGTAAGGAGATTGAATTATAAGGGAAAGTCATTTGATAAGTTGAAGGCATATACCACTTGCATGCTATAAGAAAAAATGTTTGGGAGAAAGGGGGAAATGTGGCCGAGGTCAATACTATGCATCTTTTGCCTTCTCTGTTTTGGAATGGCCGGCTCGCTAGGACTTGGTACGAAAAGATCCTTATGAATAAAACGCATCCCTCATTTGGGACTAGATAGCGATAGATAATGCACACTTGTAGAAGGGATAAGAAAACGATTTGGGGTCCAGCTCATGTCCTGACTTACTCCTACGTGTAAATTGGATCCAGACACCATGATTCGTTTCGTGATACGAAAATGACCTAATCGGTGTTCTTTCAGAGACGGATAAGCAACCCCTGTGTACAAATGCAGAGTCGGGTTCTTGCAAAGATATTTATTTCGTTGGGAATACACGACTAGTAACTGTCAACAGTCATCCTGTCACTCTTCCTCCAGAAGAGAGATAAAAACTTGACACTTGTGTGAACGTGCCCTGTAGTCCTACACGACATTTGTAACGGCATCATGCTCGATCTTGTAGCTCATGATCACAGTTGAGAAGAATATCTGCTGCCGAAAAGCACCCAGAGGCAGAACGGCGATCATATGCACTGCAGTGGACATGAGCGAGTGGTGGCCTCCAAAAGCACCATGCTGGCTGGATCAGGTCCAGGCCAAACAAAAAATGCACAGTGCGTGGCCTTCTAGAAGCAAAGCAGCGGCGGCGGGGCCGGCTGCCAAAAGGCAGGGCTTCTAGAACGATGCTATGCTCATGGATGGTGCGCATGAGCTTAGGTGTAGCTGGAGCAGGGGGGCGGGTTCTCCAAAAGGATGCTGCGTTGGTTTCATGTCTTTCTTTCTTTCTTTGTTAAGCAATACTGTATGCCGTTGTTTTCACCCTGTTTTGGATTTCCCCTTCCCACCATGGATCTCAATCAGGTTTCTTCTTGTTGTTGTTGCCTTGTTCATGCCAACAAAAACTAATCGTTTGCAGCTGCCTCGGGCGTTCCAAAAGTTAGTGCTTGTTTGCTGCCTCGAACAAACATCCTAGAAAGATTTCAAATGCAGACATACTGTCGTCGTCGTCTTGTTAGTGGCAGCATGTCTGCTAGCTAGTAGTACGGTGATTTCAGTGACAGTTTCATTCCAGGTTCATACATTCTGTTATATACGGCGACTGTGAATCTGCGAGATGATGAACAGCTTGATGATGACATCAGCTCGTCCTCTCCAAGCAATGCCATCATCATCTTGCACTCGCGTCTATCAGAGAGAGAGAGATTTCTCACGTACGCTCCACTAACGCAGCAAGGCAAACACACAAATATCGCATCCATTTCAATCAGGCCGAGAGCCGAGAGGTACGCCATGATTTCGCTCGTCTGCTCCATTTGGACGATCAGCGGCAGAAAGGTAAAATCCAAAAGGGATCCCTCTCCACCAAATAATTATATCTTGAAACGGAGGGAGTAATGATACAAGTAGACTCAAAGTGTTTTATAAAGCCGTCTAGGTTCATTGTACTATTTTGTGGTTTTAATTTGCAGTACCACATCCCACTTAACTGGTGCTGATTTCACCAGAAAAGCAACACGCGAGCAGGCGGAGGAGACCGTGGATCCCGTCGTCGCCGATAGTCAAGAATCTCTTTGCCGTGCGCAGGGTGGAGCAGATATGAAGACGAGAAATGACCTTGACTCATGTTCCGGCTCACACGGCAACACTTTAGTCTCGACGGCAATAATGCATGGACTAGAGTTTCTAATCTACTAGCTAGTCTAGAAATCTCCAAACAAATTCCAGGCACGACCTACATACTACTAGTAAACTCAACATGCAGCCTCGTAAACTGAAGTCGTCGTCGGAAAGAAAGGAACAGGACACCCGAGTCCCTGAGATTCTGGATGACTTGACCCCGACCGAATCCATGGCGCGGCGGCCGCTGCAGCTGCAGGACGCAGTGTGTACGACGCCGACAGAGATCGCTTTAGTTTGGCCCCTTCCACCCGGCACACGCGACGACCGCCGTGCTCCGGGGGTTCAATTGGTCGGACATCCAAGTCATTGATGCGTCCACAATTTCGTAGCCACACAACATGAACTCTTGTAATGAACAAAAAAGAAAAGAAAAAGAAAACACCCTATAACCTAAACTGAGGATACATTTTGAGGGGAGGGGCCGAGGGAGGTAGCAAGTAATGAGAATGAGGTTGATATCAGGAGAAACATGATATTGCTCCAACTTCTTCTTTTTTCTTTTTCTTTTTTTATAAAATGCCAAGTGCTTTTTTCTATCGCTCGTTTCCTAACAAAACCATCTCCTGGATTTTCTTGTTGCTTCGCACCCTCTAGCATCAAATCATCATTTCTTTCTTTCCGTGTCTAGTTCCGAATATTCATTATACACATTAAGACAAGCTAATTGCATCTGACAGTACACGACTCTGTTGCAAATTTGAGCAGAAAATATTCCACACCTGGCCTGATCCACCTGCGCCCTTCGCTACCTCATGGACCGCGGAAAATCCATGTCTCCCAGGCCCAAGCGTCTGGCCTTTTTGAATGCCTGCAATTGATATGGTTGTCACGTCAGATACTTTTGTTTTCTTTTTATGTAAGGTATCTGGCGCCCTTTATTGATTTTAGAATAAGGTTAAATCGTTCACCATATGCTGCAAAATACAGATAGGTGGTTCATCTATCCAAATACAATCATTTTTAGTTCAGAAAGCTACATACTTGATATAATGTTTCACGACACCATAGCAAATTGAAAGGTCGGGAGAAGGCGCACACACCTCATTCGCAGCTGCTGAGACCGGCATGGCGACGGCGTTTTCATCTCCCAGGGCAAGGGCTAGCCTCATGTCTTTCTGCTGGTGTTTAAGAGGAAATGCAGGATTGTAGCTGCCCTGGAGCATTGCAGGCCCCTTCAACCTGAACATTGGGTTTGCGATTCCACCAAGATCCTGTATTATGCCACAAGTATATTTGAGATCCAGCTATTTGATGGTAAAAGAGTGTAGTCACAGGCTCACAGCAATCTCAAAGTTACCGAGTGTCATACCAGGACATCAAGAAGGGTCTGGGGGTTCAAACCACTTTTGTCTGCTAAACAGAGTCCCTCTGAGAAACAATTCATCATACTGCAGCACGGAATAAGTGTCATCGATGAGTAAAATATTTGCAGTCAATGAACATTTTCTTCTTCTTCTTTTTTGCAAAAGCTTCACTAAAATGTGCTAGCAACAGAAAGAGTTTTGAGCCTCAGAATGTGCAGTAACATTGTTAAAACAGTTACTTTTATTTAATATAAGCTCCCCAAAGCCCATGATAAGAAAGAAAGTATTTGGAATGCCTGCTAAATTTTCTAACAGTCTGTTCACAGATGGTTTATATTTTTTGCATCTGTCAGAAAATTATGCTTAGATAGTATTTGCAGTAGGGAAAATTCTATAGTCCTCATATATTAAAAGTTACTTACATTAGTTAGGCATAGAAAAAGAAAACCTTGTTCCAAATCGCAAAGACAGCAGTGTTATGTATTCAATTGACACTCCAGTTATCCTTATAGATATTTACCTTCCCATGATCATATTAACCACCAGCTTCATTTTTGCTCCATTTCCAATCCCTCCCAGAAAGAACGACTTTTTCCCTAGCACATCAAATGCAGGCACCATATCATCGTATAATGCCTGAAATGTTATAGCTGAGGATGAGGATCCAACGAACAGGCAATAATTGCAGGAATATTATTTTTATCCTGTGTGATTTTACCCTGTGCGGAGAAGTGTCAGTTTGTATCTCATGGATGACAGGTCAAACGAATTTCTTATCTTAAACATCATATACGAATCCATAATCTATGTCTAATTTAGCAAAATGCTATATGGCCACATCTCTTTTTCAGTTCTTGTGATTGATACATTTGCCCAATGCTATGTTCCAATATAAGCAGAACAAAGTTATAGAAGCAAGAAGGTGTCAAAGTTGGTGACCCAATAACAGGTGTGATGAAACTTAGGCAGCAGAACAAAATAATTTAATAATTAACCTTTCCATTAAAATTTCTGAATATCAGAACCATAATTAATCAACCAATGGTATCTGTCCTGATACTAACAAGAATTACAGGTATAACAAAATGCGTTGAAAAGTTCTTAGATAAATGTGGATATGGTCATATTCTCATTTAATAGTGCATTGGCAAACAACTAGTTTACGCCTTATGGTTATAGAAACTTCACAAAACTGTGAATTACCTTGTCCCCAGCAGCAAGAATGACCAATTGGCCATCTTCAGCTGGCTTCTTGCTACCTGAAACTGGAGCTTCAAGAAATGCTCCGCCCTTTTGTTTAACTGCCTGCAAAAGTTTGACCCGGGGAAATACGATATAAGAAAGTTTGATATAAACTATCAATATACATAATCAATATGATGATTCTGATGTGAAATAGACATACATGGGACATGGGTAGAGGTAAAAAACAAATGAATCTGTTATGTATGTAGTGGTCGTAATGTTCACAAATAAGATTTATTGAACAACTTTCATCTCAGATTCAGCACAATTCTGCACTATTCCATACATCATCTATATGATGGTATACTCACGCCTATGTCATCAAGCGTGATTCATGGAACTCAGACCCATGACTCAATGGGTTCGTTAGGACATGCACAATAATATACTGGACATTGTGGTTATTAGACTGAATGGAAAGGTAAATGAAGATCCAGCAGTTCCTATCATCATTAGATGATTATCACACTTCCATTATTGCTACTGCTAGTGCTACAGATATAACCATTAGAGGAATTTTACAGTGCGTTATACTACTTTGAGAGAAGTAGTATGGACAGATCTAACGGTTGAAAATATTGTATACTACCTTTTATTAATTAAGATAGTATGGTAGTATATTAAAGAGTAGTATAGGAGTATAATGATGTTTTAGTAATCGTATTCAATGGCAGTTTTGTAATTAACATTAAATTTAGTGTCCAATATACCATGTCAAATCTAATCATCAATTTGCTCATGTTCATGTTCATCGTCGTTCTTCATTCGTGTTCATGGCCGGTTCCCTTCCCTCTTCGGTCACGCCCAGATCTCCCGGCGGTGTCCACCCTCTCCACCGGTGCCCAAGAGATCTCTTGACCTCTCCGCGCGTCCATCGATTCCTTGCCTCTCCACCGCCCCCGCATGCCGGTCCAGTCGAGCTGCCCGTCGTCGAGCGGGCCACCGCCCTCCGCAGCCGGCTGCCGGGTGCTGCCCGTCACGCTGGCCTCATCACCGAGCGGGGGTGCCGCCGATAGGAGATCGCCCCCGACAACAACTGTTTGGGAAAACTAACCCTGCGCTCCTGCGAAGCCGCCGCTGGGGGAAGATAGGACACACTAGGGTACCGGCATTGTACCCATATTACCCTCGTAGTCAATTGTTTTATAAAATTATAATATTTTACCACTTCCAAAAATACCCCCATTAATTAAGGGTCTAGATCTACCTATACTACTTTTTATCTAAAACAGCATGTCACACTATAAAACTCCTCAACCATTAATATTAAAGAAACAAATAAGAGCTTTGAGTTATCTGTATGAGATACGTTGACATATAGACATAGATGAGTTAAAGTGCAAAACACTTGTTTTACATAGATGACCAAACTCCAAAGAAACATACTACTATATCGGGCATTCCACCACTTTCTGATTAATTTATCTTGCCTCCTAGTCTCT
>VSTD030004299.1:0-10364 GCA_008808055.3 Sporobolus alterniflorus
TCTGATGACGATGGACATATATTAAATAAATGCAGAGTATTCAAGTTTTAACATAAACTGACTCAAGGAAAATGTTTCTGTTCTACTAAATAATTTTATTGAATAGATCACAAAATTAGGAACCCAATGGAACTAGTTTCATAATTTTTGGAGCTCTAGATATTTAGATATAAATTTTCAAGTTTGAATTTGAATTTGAACTAAAATCGGAATAAAATAGAAAATGATTCCTATTTAGAAAACTGTCCACGGGCCAAAACTTGCGCCGCCGGCCCACACGCACAGTGCATGCGGCATGCGCGGCTCAGCGATGATGGGGTGTGGCCTGGCCTGGCGCGGCCCGTAACGCAGCGTGTGGATGGCCCACATCGTCGCCCACATGACGTGAAGAGCGTGCGCGGCGCCCGCTGTAGCATGGCGATGGCGCATAGAGCATGCGGCGCGGCGCGGGCGGAGACGACCGGTGGCTGGACGGTCAGCGGTGAGGTCCTCATGGGGTGCATCCATGGACCAAGGAGGAGGGGCGACGTCGAAATGAGAGCTCATCGGTTCGGCAGAGACGCGGCGGCGCACCGACGAGGAAGGTGCTGCTCCGACGGCTTGGGGGAGGACCTCCGGGGCAAGGTGGTGCTCCGCGACCTACCACATGGGAAAGAGGGATGGTGACCCAAGCTGTCCATGGTGGGCGTGGCATGGAAAATAGAGACAGTGGTGATCTGCTTACCGGAGCGGACATGAGGTCGACAACGTGGATGAAATGCAAGGCAAGGGGGGTTCCTTTTATAGGGGTGACACCGGGAGCAGATGGGATGGCACGGGGTGGCGGCTAGCGCTCGAGCATGGTCGGATAGCGCGAGCATGCATGCACAACGCAGAGCGCAGCGGGGCAGGCTGCGGCAGAGGCATGCGTGCAGGCGATGCGGGAGAAAATTTGTCCATACGCCGATGGCAAGGAGATGAGCTGGACACGGGGGAACAATGTGGCCACGTGGTGCACATGAGTGTGCCAGCACATGCTGCCTAGGCGCGTGAAGGGGAGGCTACACCCCAGTCTAGATGATGCGCTTTCGGCATCGGCAGCTCAGCCAGTGAAGCGGGCTGCTCGAGGGCCCCGTCTTCGAGCGGTTGGCACCGGCATCCGACCGGCGCAGCGACGACGAGAGTAGGCGCAGGCGGCCAGCGGCAACCAGACACCACGCTGCACAGGCGGTGACGCAACAGCTCTAGGGTGTAGGCGCACAGGTGGCAGCACTGTGGCGAGAAGGAATTGACGCGTGGACGGCTCAGCGGTGGGGAACTCCCCGGTGATGACATGCGGGCGCGGAGCAGGGGAGGAACGCAGGCGCGGAGCAGGAGAGGATTTGGGGGGAGATGGCCCGTTAGGTGGGTCTCGGCCGTCAGCGACGGTGGTGCTGGAGTGGTAACGGGCCGATGTTTCACGCACTAGTTTGAGCCGGGGCGCTATAGCAGCAGGCCAGCGTGGAGGAAAATGGTCCATGAATAATGGTTCTTCAGCTGGGAGACGTGGAACACGTTATACACCCGTCAAGGTTGGCGGTTGCTCCAAATGGTATGCCACATTCTCCAGCCTAGCCAAGACAGGAAACAGACTGATGTAGCGTGGTGCCAGCTTGCCTTTAATCCCAAACCTTTTCACGCCTCGCGTGGGCGAGACATGAAGGTACATGCGGTCGCCTACGTCAAATTCAAGCGGTCGGTGTCTCTTGTTGGCATAGCTTTCCTGGTGAGGTCCGACAGCCTTCAGATTGGAATGGATGCGGTGCCAATGATGAGGTCAAGACCAAAGATCGTCCTTTCACCAAGCTCGATCCAGTTCACAAGTATATGGCAATGACGGTCATATAAACCTTCGAAGGGTGCCATTCTGAGACTCTCCTGATAGCTGTTGTTGTACGAGAACTCAGCCAATAGCAGACACTTATCCCATTTATCCGGGTAGTTCAGCACACAAGCTCAGAGCATATCCTCAAGAATTTGATTTACCCTCTCCGTTTGACCATCGGTCTGTAGATGATATGCTAAGTTGTGGATCAGATGCATCCCCAAGGAAGCATGCAGTTGCTCCCAGAAGTGAGTGATGAACTGGGTCCTCAATCAGAAATGATGGTCTTCGGTGCACCATGCAGACACAGGATGCGAGAAACAAACAACTCAGCGTACTTCTCAGCTCTATAGAAGGTGCAACATAATGAGATGAGCAGACTTGATAAGTCGATCGATGATTAATCAGATGGAGTTAAACTTGCAGTCGGTGAGAGGCAGACCCACAATAAAATCCATACTGATGTCTTCCCATTTCTAGGCAGGAATACTCAGAGGTTGCAGCAACCCAGCAGGTCTCATATGATCAGCCTTGACCCTTTGACACGTGTCCCATTCCGCATCATAGCGAGCAGTCTCACGCTTCATACGAGAACATCAGAATTGTGCCTTTAGGCCATGATACATCTTCGTACTACCAGGGTGGATGGAATATTTGAAAGTGTGAGCTTCATCAAATATCTTCTTGCATAGGCCGTGGTTCTTTGGAACCACCAGACGATGCTTGAACCATAGGGTGCCTTCCTCATCCACACGGAAACAGTTGACCTTAGGGTCACCTTTGGCCAACCTCCTCTTGATGTGCGTGACTCTCTCATCACTGCTCTGAGCTGCAATGATTTCCCCTCTTAGCATTGGGGTGAGAGTCACATTATACTGAGCCATGTTAGGAGGTACTCGAACGGTGGATTCTTCCCCAATGATGCTGATAGCAGGCAGGTAGTTGTAGTGAGCCTTACGGCTTAAGGCATCCGTAACCACATTCGCCTTACCGGGGCGATAGTGAATCTCAAGATCATAGTCCTTGATCAACTCCAATCATCTTCTCTGATGCATATTTAGATCAACCTGAGTGAAAAAGTACTTCAACCTCTTGTGATCGGTGAAGATATGAGCCACATTCCTAAGAAGATAATGCTGCCAGGTACGCAAAGCATGAACCACAGCAGCCAACTCAAGATCATGCATGGGATAGTGCTCTTCATGAGAGCATAGTTGACATGAGGAATAAGCAATCACACGACCTTCTTGTATGAGAACACAGCCAAGCACAGTACCAGATGCATCACAATAAACATCAAAGGGCTTTGTGATGTCTGGATGTACCAACACAGGTGATGTAGTCAGCAACTTCTTTAGGGTTTGGAACACTTTATCACGCTCTACATTCCAGACAAACTTCTCCTCTTTCTTCAAAAGATCAGTGATGGATTTGGCAATCTTAGAAAAAATTAGAATAAATTGTGATAGTAGCCAGCCAAGCCGAGGAAACTACAGATTTGATGCACAGTCCTTGGCGGCTTCCAATCTAGTACTTCTCGAACCTTTCCCGGATTTACGGATATTCCTTCTGAAGATATCACATGACCCAGGAACTAAACTTCACTCAACCAAAACTCACACTTGCTGAACTTCGCATAGAGCTAATGATCACACAATCGCTGAAGCACAATGTGGAGATGCTTTTCATGCTCTTTCTTACTCTTGGAAAAGACCAAGATGACATCAATGAAGACCACGACAAACTTGTCTAGCTCTTTCATGAAAACAGAGTTCATTAAGTACATGAAGTGAGCGGGGTCATTGGTCAAACCAAAGGACATTACCAGATACTCATAGAGACCGTATTGAGTGGAGAAAGAAGTCCTCGGAATATCTTCTTCACAGATCTTGATTTGATGATAGCCAGAACGAAGGTCAATTTTTGAGAATACTTGTGCTCCAATCAATTGATCGAACAGAAGATCAATGTGGGGCAATGGATACTTGTTCTTCACGGTCACCGCATTGAGTGGTCTGTAATCGATGCACAAGCATTGTGTCTTGTCCTTTTTTGACACAAAGATGGCAGGGCTACCACATGGAGAACAGCTGCGTCGGATGTACCCATTATCAAGCAATTCTTGCAGTTGGATCTTTAATTCTGCCATCTCATTTCGCGCCATAGGATATGGCAGCTTATAGACAGGGGCAGTACCAGGTTACAACTCGATCTTCAATTCGATTACCCTATCAGGAGGCATCCCCGACAGATCATCGAGAAACACATCCAGATACTCACGGACCACGTGTATCTCATCCAGACTCTTGGCAACAGCAGCATAGACAGATGCCTAGAGACGAGCAACATGTGGCAACTACAGAGAAACCTTGCCATAAATAGGAGAGTCAAGGTGAACCAAACGACTGGAGATGTCCAACACAGCTCAATGCATCTTCGTCCAGTTCATACCAATGATGACATCGATTCCCTGACCTTCCAAGATGACAAAAGTGGTTGGAAACACACGCCCAGCAAGATCGAGTGGGATTTTATGAACCATCTGATTGGCAACCACTCGGCGTCCAGGAGTGCTAATAGAATAAGGGGTTGGTGTAGCACAGAGGTTGAGTTCGGCCTTTCGAGCACATGCTAAGCTCAAGAAATCATGCAAAGCTCCATAATCGAACAAGATAATGATCAGATGCTCATACAAAAAGAACGTACCAGCAAGAACTTTCTTACCAGGAGGAACCTCCTCCAGCGTAGTGAAGTTGGCACGACCAACTCTTGGAGATGGTGGACAGACCGCAGCCTTTGGCTGACTGACAGGCGGTGACGGGGCCTTAGGAGCGTAGCCCTGCCGAGGCTGGGGACACTCATGAGATAAGTGTCCAATCTGACCGCAGTTGAAGCACAGAAAACCTACCCCAGTCGACTGTGGAGCTAGAGGTGGAATGGCCAGCCGCAGGTAGACAGGAGGACGTGGGGCCACCTATTGAGGTGGACGGTGGCTCCACTACTATGACGAAGGGGGACTACGTGGCTGGCCTAAGGTGGAGTGTATACCAGGTGGTACTTGGGCAGAGCGCCCCCAGTAGGCCCAGACAGAGGCCTCTTCTTGCTCTCCTCCCCCAAGCAAGCACGACACACGTCCTCCTGCTCAATAGAGGCGCTCACAAGCTCGTTCAGGGTGCAGCCCTAGAATAGCACCATGTGCTCATGCAGCACATGACTGAGCCCCTGATGGAAGAGCGACATCTTCTTCTTATCGGTGTTGGCGTGGTAGGAGTCATGCTGCGAGAGGTTGTTGAACTTCTTGCTGTACTCATACACACTGTCTGAACCCTACTGCAGGAGCAGGAACTCCTAAAGCTTGTGAGCCATCAGGCCCACGGGGATGTGGTGTCCATGGAAAGCTGTGCGGAACTCGGCCCACGGCACCTGGTGGCCGTCCTAAATATTGCGGTGAAGTTAGCCCACCAAACACTCGCGAGTCCTCGAAGCTGCTGGGCCATGAACAGAGTCTTCTGGTACTCAGTACAATGTAGAAGTCCAAACTTGTACTTGATGATGAGAAGCCAGTTATCCGCCTCCAGCGGATTAACTGCCTCGGCGAACGTCAGAGGGTGCATCGCCAGGAAGTCGGTGTAGGAGGTCTCCACCCCTAGCTGGCGGTGGGGTGGGCACACCTCACGCTGCACGAGGTTCTCTGTCTGCACCCACAAGAGCTCGTTCTGCATGGCCAGCAGCTGCTCGATGCTCACAGGCGGCAGAGGTGGTGGTGGTGGCGGGGAAGTCCCACGAGCAGCATTGTGAAGCTCATTCGCTACTGCCCCGGCATGAGCTTTCAACGACTCAGGGACGTCCTGAGTGAAATAACTTGCACCATTAGATCGTGATAAGGGCAAAGATATAAGCAATATGTAAAAGGTACATAAAGCAGAATGAAAAGACAACTGACAAGATTGAACATAATGATTCATTACTTCATAACATGGTTCGAGCACAATGATCATCATGATAAATGCATGAGGCACGTACACGTGGGAGGGATGAAACCTGAATAACAGAAAGCAAAAGGAGCAACAAGAATCATCGTTCTTCAGCCGCGGGGTGTCATCCTAGGTACATGCTACCTAATACACATCACGAAGTACGGAAAGGTCTAAGACTTGTTGATGTCCAAGGTAGGGTCAACATCCTCGGCTGGTGCAGCAGGTGTAGGCACCTAGTGCTGTTGGAGCTCGTGTATCTCGGCCTGAAGGTTGTCGATCATGTTATCTCTGTTTGTGACCACAACTCCACGGTCCTGCACCTCCTCCTCATTCTCCTCTAGTTCCTCCTGCATGTTCGGGATCTCCAGATCCTTCGCAGTCTGGAACTCCTCAAACTCACGGGCCTTAACCTTGGCGGCCTCCTCTGCCATCCACAGAAGGACACAATGCCGAAGTAACTCCTGGTCGCGCTCAGACGAATGACGAGGACTGCTCAAAAGTGCCTCCTCCTTGTTGTGAAGGCGGCTCTTCAGGTCCCTAACCTGCTAACGCACGGCACCATTCTCCTGGGCCATACGACTGATCTCCTGGGTGAGGTTCTTGACCTCTTTAGCATAAACAACAAGGCAACACCGCTGCTCCACAACAATGCACTGAGTGTCGTGCTGCAATTAGAATAGGTGCTGGGCATAGCCTGCCATGTACGCCTAGCCATTGTGGTAGTGAACCTAAAAGACGTTGCCCACCTCATCCATGTGAGCCTTCCACTCTAGGTCCGAGCGGTCTTGGATAGGATATAACGAGATGGGTGTGCCTGCAGTAGTAGTCAAGTTCTGCGAGCACAGGGTGGTGAGTGCCATGTGAACAGCCTTCTCCATGGCATTGTAAATGTCGGCCCCAATAGCCCACGTGGACCACGGGATCCCATCAGGAAACATAGGGTGGGACAGGATATCGACGTAGACCTCACAGCGCCATAGACCGTGCTCCTCAAAGAGCCGACCATAGTACTCGGGGGCTTTGTCCCCATAGCCAGTCTCCACAAGGGCATCCCACAGCAACAGAGGGAAGTAGTGACGGTGCAAACCCGTTGTGCACAAGCGGCGGTTCTCGAAGGTGTAGTATGAGTAGTCTCCCATTTGAGACAAAAACTTGGGAAGGCTAGAATTTTTCAAAGAAGAATATTTTAACACGATGGCAAGCTATTGAAAAAGACCACAAGGGAGGGAACCTAGCATGACAAGATCAAAAATTCAAGTTTTAAATTGCATTAAGATAGCTTAACAAGGAACGGTTCTAGCGAACTAACGTGAGTCAGTGTACCTGTAGGAAAGGATTAGCACACTAAACAATCATCAAGCAAGGTTAGCTTACCACCAAGGAGCTATTATACTCCTTATGTGTGCTAATGTGTTCCTCACAGTAAAAATGTTATTGGCCATTTTACGGCTTATTAGCATGCACATATCCGCAACACGGCTCTGATACCAGGTGTAACACCCCTATTGTGAAATGACAGTGTTAACCAGGATCATGTCGAAGGATTCTCGGCGAAGCGAGAATTCACAAGCACATGCACATAAACCATAATAATAATGTTCTGAATATAAAATTATTACAATTTAAAGGTTAAAATTTGATACAACAGAGTCCATGCAGCGGAAATTAAACGATAAGCGAAAGCGAATACTCTCGATGATACACAGGCAACACCGTGCCCTAAGTCACCACCCTTAGTAGTAGTCAACACATATGTCGCCATCCAGTATGGGGTCTAACCGTCGGGAGTTTGAACCTCCCACTGGTAGCCACCCTCGGCATCACCAAAAGGAGAGCAAAGCTACCTGCACACAAATAATTCAACAAGGCAAAGCCTGAGCATCTAAATCTTAGTAAGATTGACCCGTCAATATGGTCATAAATAGTCGACTCCTAGACATGTAAGATGCTAAGGTTTTGATGAGACTAAGAACTCAATGACTATCAGTTGATCCTTAGCTTTTATTATTTTAGTCATTTTAAATTAGCCAAGAGCTATGTTTTCATCTACAAAATAGAACATGCATAAACAAGCAGAACGTCGACCCATGTCAACATCAAAGGTAAATAAATATAATAATCATAATGATAACATGATCATATCCATATCCAACTCATCGAATCCATCAACAGTACACCAAGCATATTATGAAATGACTGTAACGACAAGCTGTCATTCATAACCGAGAGTGTCGCGGTGACTCGAATCGATATACACCATGCAGGGGAAAGAACCTGACCAACACACCATACGCTTGACTCCCGGAGGCTCTCACGTATGATAACCATTTGTGAAGTCCCTACTCCGTCAAAATCGGTCCCCTGTCCACTTGCGAAGTCTTGGCGCCCACATGGCATGCAGAGCGCGCGCAGCGGCCGCTCTGGCGCGGCGACGGCACACAGAGCGCGCGGTGCAGGCAGAGACGACTGGACGGTCGGTGGTAAGATTCTCGTGGGGCGTGTCCATGGACCATGGCGCAATGGCGTGAAAAGGTGGTGGCCCAAAAAACAGACCAAGGAGGAGGGGCGATGTCGAGGCGGGAGCTCACCAGTGCGGCAGAGATGCGGCAACGCACCGACAAGGAAGGTGCTACGCCGATGGCTCGGGGGAGGACCTCCAGGGCAAGGCGGTGCTCCACAAATTGCCACATGGGAAAGAGGGACGGTGAGCCGAACTGTCCACGGTGGCCATGACACGGAAAACAGAGACGGTGGCGATCTGCTTTCTGGAGCGAACAGGAGGTCGACGGTGTGGATGAAATGCAAGGCAAGGGGTGTCCTTTTATAGGCGCGACACTAGGAGCGGATGGGACAGCATGGGGTGGTGGCTAGCTTTCGGACACGCTCGAACAGCGTGAGCATGCACGCGCGATGCAGAGCGCGGTGGGGCGGGCTGCGACAGAGGCTTACGTGTGGGCAACGCGAGAGAAAATTTGTCCATACGCCGATGGCAAGGAATTGAGCTGGGCAAGGGGGGACATTGTGGCCACGCGGCGTGCACGAGCGTGCCAACGTACGCTGCCTAGGCGCGCGAAGGGGACGCTGCACCCTAATCTAGACGGCGCGCTTTCGGCACCGGCAGCTCGGCCAGCGAAGCGGGCTGCTCGAGGGCCTCGTCTTCGAGTAGTTGATACCAGCATCCGACCGGTGCAGTGACGACAAGAGTAGGCGTAGGTGGCCAGCGGTGACTAGATGCCACGCTGCACGAGTGGAGACGTGATGGCTCTAGGGTGTAGGCGCACAAGTGGTAGCATTGTGGCGAGAAGGAATTGACGCGTGGACGACTCAGCAACGGGGAACTTGCTGGTGACAACACACAGGTGGGTCTCTGCCGTCAGTGACTGTGGCACGGGAGCGGTAACAGGCCGACGTTTTGTGCGCTGGGTTGGGCCGGGGTGCTGTAGTAGCAGGCTGGCGTGGAGGAAAACGGCCCGCAAAGAATTTTTCAATTTATATCCTTTTTCTAATTGAAAAGTCCAATATGAGAGAATTAAATAGGGGGGATACTTAGGGAGCTCAGAAAAAATGTGAAATTTTGCATGGAGGTAGATTAGAATATTTGTGACAACTTTTGTATTGGGCTCTTTGACTAAAAGCCAACCATATTCAGATGAAAAAATAGAATTTAGATCTGAACTTGAATTTGATAGAAACTTGGCTAGATTTTATTTGAATTTGCTCCAAAATCATGATTACAACATGATTAGCACTAGATTACATTGGTTTGATAGCATGATGTTACAGTACCTACTCAACTAAATCTCTGTATAAATTCCTGAGTTCAGGAGGTGTTGTTAGCAGTAGGATGATGGAGGTGTGGGGGCAAAACTTCCCATGAAAGTGAGAATTTTCCTGTGGCATGTTTTCAATGATAGATTGCAGTCGGCTGAACAACTAAAGAAGAGAGAGTGGAAAGGAGATATTAACTGTGTTTTGTATAGTACTGTGGATGATGTGGATCATATTATGTTTAGATTTATGTTGAGTGGGTATGTGTGGTAAATTGAGGGAGATCTTTGATCGGTCTCATTATCCTATGTCCAGGGAGGACTTTGTTTGTCACTGGATGGGGAAGGATTCTAGTAAAGGCCAACAAGCTAATGCTGTTTGGGCTTGGGTGGTGTGTTGGTCTCGGTGGAAAGTGAGGAACAAAATGGCTTTAGAGAAACAGATTTTTAAGTCGCCTAAAGTAATATTTGTCAATATTATTACTATTATGCAGCAATGGAGTGTCTTACTACCGGCTCAGGAGAAAGACAGGGTGGCAGCGATTGTTGAGAAGATCAGGAAGAAGGTGGTTGCATGAGGAAGGTTAAAGCTTTGGTGGTCGAGGTTAGTTCAACTAGTGCTGATGGTATATTAGATGGTCACGGTCTTAAGCTAGTGTGACTTCGTCTCAATGCTTGGCTTGTCGCCTACGTGCGATCCTCTCTGCCCCTAGAGTTAGGGGTGCCTATAATCCTGAACTTGTTTTGGACTTTCAATCAAGTCGAGGCCGATCCCCT
>VSTD030004301.1:0-10362 GCA_008808055.3 Sporobolus alterniflorus
GGCTACGATGACAACTATAACCATCACTTCCGTCGTTGCTCCACCTGTCAACTATGAGGCATCGGCTAGTCTCAAGCATTCTTCAAAGGGAGGCACATTTGATTTCCGGATTGATGTTTTTGAACCTTCAATCTAACTTGATCGAGCATGTGTGAAACAAGTTTCACTAGCTTAATGTACCTTTCTATTTACTCATTATATAATTTTCTTTTTTAATCTATTGTGAGATTTCTATTTTCAAGTTCTATGTATCATTTCAAAATTTGTAATCAAATAAAGTTAGCATGTTTTCTCAAATTCGTTGTCTATGAAATGAGTTCTGAAATGGTTAAGTCTGGAATGGTGATGCTGACTGAGAGAGAGAATGCTAATATGGTTGTGGGCTAGATGCTGCAGCCTGCTACTGGAACTGTGCTGGACGAGAGGGAGAGAGAAAGCTGGCGTGGCGTGGATGAGAGTGAGATATAGCAAGGCGACCACTGGAACCAGTCTTAGAGTAGAATAGTTTATAACCCCGTGCAATGCTGTGGTATTTTAAAATATCTTTTTACGTGAATTCACATGTCGATAAGCTATTCGGGAAATGAAATAGGATCAGCTAGTTCATCACCATTGGTGCCGTTGGGCGAAGGGACGATGAGCGTGAGAGCGGTGAAAGAGAACGACGTCGGTGGGTGGATCTCCGATGGCGTGGTGCTCTAGCTAAGTAGGAGGTAAAATGAAGATGCGATTGAGTGATGGAGAGAGTGACCAAGGTTGAGATGATCTTTTTATACCAGTGGAGGGTGGAAGTTGGGCAGTCCGGGAGGGTAGCCTACAGCGGTGATGCAGATTCAAAGCTTCGGTTTCAGCTCTCGAGAGAGGGGCGACATAATAAAGTGTTGTCGAAAAATGAAGTGGAGGCAGCGGACTCATCTTGACTCAATGGGAAGGAAGTGTGACACGATACAGCGGTGTGATGATGTTGGCTGGAGGAGAGGCAACACCAGGGAGGAAAAAAGGAATGAGATGACGTCAGTTGAGCTGACGTGAATTTTACTGGACTAAAAATAAAGAAAATTCACACAGTCAATTCAGCTGGTACAAATAGAATGTAAAAAATTAAAGTAATGATGATTTAATTTTTTAAAAATATATATATAAGTGAAATAAGTTTGCGTAGAACATAACCCCGTCGCTTTCCAGTTTCCGCAACTCCGGAACCCCAACAAAATGAGCTGGCGGCTCGTCGTCATCATCTGCCGGGGCAGCCGCCGGAGGCACAAATCCTTTCCAGCCCCACCCGCACGCAGCCCGCTCCTCCCATCGCTACTTCTCCACTCCTGCATCCACGTGCACAGCGATAGCCCCGGACTCTGAATCCTCCCACACCACCGCTTCGTACCTCGTCGCCTCCTGTGGCCTCTCTCCCACCGCCTCCGCGGCTGTGGCCTCCCAAGGTGTCCGCATCATCTCCACGGCCAAGGCCAACTCATTCCTCGCCCTCCTCCGCCGGTACGGCTTCTCCGACTCCCAAATCGCCCTTTTGATCCGCCAGGCCCCGAAATTGTTACGAGTCGACCCAGATAAGATCCTCCGGCCCAAGCTCGAGTTCTTCGCCTCCTTCGGCTTCCCCGTCGGTTGGCTCGCCAATAAGCAGATCCTGGAGCGCAGCCTCAACAATTACATCATCCCCTGCGTCAGGCTCCTCCGTTGTATCCTCGGCACCGATGCCAACATCCGGATTGCCGCCTTCCGTCACAAGTATGGCTTTTGTTTCAATCCCGAGAAGCGCATGCGCCCCGCCCTGCAAGCCCTCCGCTACCATGGCCTCTCCGAGGAGGTCATTTCTATGCTCGTCCTCTTGCAGATAGGCGTCCTCAATTTGGCGCCGACCGCATTGCTGGGATAATTGAGGACCTCAAGGGGCTTGGCCTCCGCACCTCGAACTCCCGCTTTGTCTACGGCTTTCGTGCCATATGTAGCATCAACAAGGAGACATGGCTTCGGAAGGCGGCGTTGTACCAGAGCCTCGGGGTGTCTGAGGATGAGCTGCTCAGGGCGTTCAAGAAGCAACCCTTCATAATGCTCATCTCCATTGAGAACCTAAAAAAGAAATCCGTTTTTCCTGGACGAGTTGAAGCTTGACCTAAGCCATATCATGCAGCGACCTGTGCTGTTAGGGTATAGCTTGGAGAAGTGCATCCTACCAAGGTGTGCTGTGCTGAGCGTGTTGATGAGGGAGGGAAAGATTGAGCGAGATATCAATTTACTTCACGCATTGCTCGGTGGCTCCAACATATTCTTGAAGCGGTATGTATTGAGGTATGCTGGCAATGTCCCGGATGTTGTTGAAGCATATGAGGGTAAGATTACATTTGAAGGATTCAATGATTAAATGGTCTAGATCCACTATTGCCAATAGGCAAGTTTTGTGGTATAATCAAATTGTAATAGTTTCGAACGCATGTTTCCATGTCCATTGAGATCAAGGATTGGTCTGACTCTAGCTCTGTTAGATAGTGTGGCGTTACTCTTGATCAATCCAATTGATGTATGATCTCCATTTGTAGATTGTAAGTGTGTTCCTCTGGACTAATCACTCTAGAAGCATAGACGTTTGATGTCATCAAAATTATTCTGTGTTGAACCACATCATTTAGTTGCTTATGGCCTTATGCTTTTTAAGCCAGTTGTTGAAGTATTCTTACTACTAACTACTCTGGTCTCATTTGTTTCCCTGCTGAAGTTGTTGTATTCCTTTCTAGTAGTTAATTAATTTGCCATGTTCTGTAGGGTTGATAAGTTTTTATCTGTTTTGAATTGATCCCTGGTAGCATGTAATTTGGCACCCACTGAATCTCTTATGGAACTGTTAAGGTATTTGAAAGTTGAAGCTTTTAGTTCTGTCCCCAAAATGGTCCTTGTGGGTTTGATGTGCTTATTGAGTTGCTACTTTATCCATAAAGTGATCTAATAATGTACAGTAGTAACATGTGAGAATGCCAGTTTTAGAACCGAGGCTTTGTTCTCAGTGAATAACGATGCCACCTTCGAGACAAACTTGATGGATGATCAAAATAGAATTGGAGGTAAACTTGCTTTACATAGACATCATAAAAAGGAAGTTCATTTAGAAATACAGTATGCTCTCCTACTCAGGCATTCAGCTAGTCACGC
The DNA here is from genome assembly GCA_008808055.3 of Sporobolus alterniflorus. NCBI lineage: Eukaryota > Viridiplantae > Streptophyta > Magnoliopsida > Poales > Poaceae > Sporobolus > Sporobolus alterniflorus. The sequence continues at coordinate 3,160 of VSTD030004301.1, forward strand.
CCTCCAATAAACTTGTCCACTTCCTAAGTGCATCTAAGGTGTAGCTTTTGATCGAGCATCAGCTAACTTACATTGGCTAGTCTCTAGGAATGCTCATAACCTTTGAGTTACTCTTGAAATTAGAAATGTAGTATTTCAATTATTCTTTTGGCTTGTATGATCGGTTCTGGATGTTTGCTAACTATACTTGGTTCAAATTTTCATTCAGTCACAAAAGATACTGGATTGCCTTTGGGTTGATTCTGATGAACCAAAATAATGTAAAGTATCCTTGGTTTTGATGACTTTTAAGATGTTAGGCCACATATCATTTCTGGTTTAAGGTGATTTTTTAAAGAAAGTCTAAGGTGATTATTGGAGATGCTAGGTACATATTAATGAGTTTTTTTTTTGCAAGCATGGAGGAAGGTTCAGCCTTTTTTTTTACTGTCATGGTGCTTTTTGATGAACTGACCATTAGAAGCCTCTTCATTGAAATACATCCTTTTGCATCAAGCAGTAAGATGGAATGGATTTGGATTGTCAATCATCATATATTCCTGCTGCTATGGTCAGTGCTTCAGAGTTTTGGACCTATTGAAGGGGATGCTGAAGGTCCAGCCTCTCAAGACGCAGCCCATGGTACTGCTGTACTCCAATGAAAACACAATGAAGAAGTCCCAGCAAATCGTGGACTGAGCCGAAGTCAATCTGTGCTTACTGGTTATTGCTAGGAGAAGAACATATGAAGTATGTTCATTCTGGTCGTATTGATGGTAGAAGGGAAGATTGAGATAGATATCAATTTTCCTGTGCTTACTGGTCAAGGGGCTTGTTTGGTTAACACCCTGGCAGTCAGGCCCCTAGCAGGCAGCGATCAGAGCAGCGTGCCTGAGCTAGGCAGATTTAGCAGGGCTCAGACCAAACAGACCTTAGTGCATTGTTTGGCACAAAAGCATTTATCAAAGAGTACGCTTCGAGGTATGCTGATGACCTTCCAAATATTGTTTAAAGGATATGAAGGTAAGATTAAATTTGAAGGATTCAGGGATTTGGATGTTTATTAGACTTACAAATCTTCGAGAATGAAGTCACTCTTGATAGGCTTCGTCTCCTACACTTCTAATGTCAATACTGACATCAATGCATATTGTCACTCGAGCAGCATATTGCAATTCTAGCAGCCTTCAGATACTATGTATATCCATCAAGCTACAGTTTGTCCATAATTAACATTCTGTATTTTACATTTGTTAAAATCTTGGCATATTTATGCCGAAGCTTAGCCTCTGGGGATCTAGTTTGCATCCAGTTTTTAAAAATGTTCAACAGTTATATATGGAATTTGTTTTGCTTTGTAAGAAGGGCTCGTTCCTTTTTACCATGACACTTGAAGTCCTATTTTTAAACACTGATTGGGCAACCACATCCATTTTTAGTTCTGATGAATGCTCTGTCAGAACTTTGCATGGTAAACACACTCTACGAATGAGGCTAAGTACTCTTTTTCTGTTCCCTATACTATTTCAGTTCCCATTTGTGGTGCTTTGTGCACTCATGCTCATGCTCGAAAACATATAACACCAATACTGCTGCCGCTCTGTCTGTAATTTACTTTAAGAGGAATGTTATAACGTTTCCACTAACCCAGATTGTAGAAATAGGATCGCTATCTTTCCCAACTGTGCGTTAGGCAGAATCGGCAGAGCAACTTCGGATGTGCCGACCCACTTGTTCGTGATCAGGCTATCTAGCCTGAGTAACCGCTGCCGTGGACGTTCAAACGTTGCTATCTGGTGGATGAACAATTTATTCGGACATGGACAACAAAATCAAAGACCATCTTCTCTCGTCTCAAACGGGCGTTCAGGTCACTTGCGCCGGGAAACATCTGCTGCCGGCATTGCCTGCTAGCTGAGGCGAAAGATGTTGCAGGCCATCTGCCGGAACAGCAGGGAGAAGCTGAACCCCAGGCGCGACATCTGCAGGTCGAACTCCAGCAGGTTGTCCTCCATCATGTGCCCGCCGATCACCTCCGACGTGGGGGGAGCCTTGCCGGCGTCGGCCGCCGTCCAGCACGCCGAGACAGAGCGCGCCGCCCTTGATGGCCACCATGGTGTTCGCCCCGAACACCACCCACGACGCCGCCTCGCTCTGCATCACTAACTCGATGGTTGGCACGGTGTGGCCAACGCGCGTTCTCCTGACCTTGCTCCCATCGTAGCACAGCTCGAACGGCGCCACGGCCGGTGCACGCGGGATCATGGACGTCTTGGCAGCGAACGTGTTTGGTGACGGCCTTGTGGATGGAGGTCTCCGGCACGGTGTAGGGCGCCATCGTTCTGATCTTGGCCCAGCCAGCGCCGCTCTTCCTGTCGATGGCCAGCAGCGTCACGTTCAGCGGCACGGCGCGCCCGTTCACCTTGATCCCCGTCACGCCGACGAAGTACTCGTCCGACTTGTCGCACTTGGTGGACACGCCCGCTGTGCTGACCGGCTTGACGAGCAACAACGTGTAGGCGAGCGACTTGGACAGGTCCACCCCTGGCTGGAACGCGTAGGGCGCATCGCCGAAGACGACAACGCCAGCCGCTGACGCTGGCAGCAAGCAGAACGTGGCGGCGAGCTTCGTGGACAGCGCGATCCGCGCGCGGCTGAGCGACGCCATCCCGGTCGCGCCCGCCACAAGGCCCTCCGTGAGGAAAGTGGCGCCGCAGGTGAACAGGAACGCCGGCGCAGGGCAGAACGTGGTGGGAAGCGCCAGCGCATCGGTGATGATGTTGCTGCTGGTGCTGACGCAGGTGACCGTGTTCTCCGGGAACCCGCCGCAGGTGCCGTTGAGGCAAGACGGGCACAGTGCACCGTGCACACCGCGGTACGTCGAAGAAACATACCCTTTTTTCTTGCAGTCCACCCAGACCGTGGGGTTGGCGAGGTCGAGCACCGCCGTGACTGGCACCAGCGGTGTGCGCTGCCCGAACGTGATCACGTATCGCCCCGTCGCGGCGTCCTTCCGCACGGGCAGGATCACGGCCCTCCCCGCTTTTTTTTTTTGCCGCCAGACGTGTTTGCCGCGCGGCAGGCGGGCGGTGATAAGGCCGAGGAGAAACAAGAGAGCGGTGGAGACATGCGCGCCGTGGTCGAGGGAACCGGTAGGGTATGGTCCATGCGGTGTGCCGATGTGTGAAGTAACAGCAAGGCAAGGAGGGGTCTTAAGTCTGTCTTGATAGGAAAGTCTGGCAAGCTGAGTGTCCATGGCAATATAAAATTAGGAAGTGAGGGGTTGGAGCAGAAATTTGGATGCTGAGATAAGGAGGAAAAAGGAGGATATTATCTCAGAGATGGATCTTTTAGATCTATTGGTTGAGAATCAGACTTTGTCTGATCAGCAAAGTGAGAAAAGGAAGAGCTTGAAAGCTGAGTTAGAATTTATTTGGAAGCTTGAAGAGATTAAAGCAAGACAAAGATAGAGATTAAGGAAGGTGATAGGAACACAACATAATTCTTTGCTGTAGCAAATCAGAGAAGGAGGAAGAATATCCAAGCTCTTGAGAGTGAGGGTGTTACTTGTGAAGACACTCAGGGGATGATCAGCCATGCTGTGGGGTTTTATAAGAGGTTGTTTGGAGAGGAAGCTAGAAGCAATGTTAGGCTGGATAGTAGCTTCTGGGATGAAAAGGATAAACTCACTAAGGAGGAAAATGCAGCCTTGGAAGCTGACTTTTCTGAGAAAGAAGTGAGGGATGCAGTATTTGAGTCTTACTCTGAATGGGCTCTAGGGCCAGATGGCTTTTCTTTCCTATTCTGTCAGAAATTTTGGCCTATGATAAAGGAGGACTTAATGAAGCTAATACAGGGGTTTAGTAGGGGTGAGATTAACATTGCTAGATTAAATTATGCAATGATTATCTTATGTCGCACCCCAAAATTTTAAATTTTGGAATGTGACTAAAATTAACTAAATTTTAAAAAAATTTCTCAATAGATTAAAATTTATTTGTAGATTTTAAAAGAGAATCTATTTATTTAGGCAAAAGAATATTTTCTAAATTATTAAATTAATTTATGCTTTATATGTTTGTTTGTTACATTCATGTTGACTTGCATTTTTTTCATTGATGTGTGTTCTCGAATTAGGTTTTGAATAGAATTTGTTTGAATTCGATCAAATTTCATTTAAACCTTAAATTCTGAAAATGAGAAACATTTTTCTATATTTCATTAGCTCTTTGGCCCCAATTTTCTGCAGCCAGCCTGCTTTTTCTTTCCCTGTGTCATCTCCCCTTCCCGCACTGGCCTAGCGCCGTGACCCATTTCCCATTGCGCCCGCCAGTCGCACCGCTGCCTTGCCCCTACCGAACCAACCCAGCTCCTTACCCAGGATAACCCCGTAACCCGGTTGTGCCCACCCCGAGCCCCTGCCTTTTTTAGATAATTCTTTTTAAACTGAATCTTTTCTTTTAGGAAAAATAATTCTAAAACTCTTTTTTATAAAATAGCCCTTGCCTCTTTATTTAATTATTTTTGACCGAATCCAGTACAAAAATAATTCTTTTAATTCCAGAAATTTCTAGATTTTACATCTTAGTCCATCTGTTTTAATTTAATTAAAGATATGCCCCTATGTTTTATTTAATTGTAATTATGCCTTTTCTTTAACAAAAATAAGTTTTAGACCAACCCCATAAACTGTCTTTTATTTTTCTCCCTGAAAATTTTTAGGTTTTGGAAAAAAAATTCCATTTCTTTTTCTCATTTTCTTTGTCCCTTCCCTTTCTTCTTTTTCTTTTTTTCTCTCTTCTCCTTGGTTCTCTTCCTCAGCAGGAGCTCACGCACGCTAAAGAACAGGCAGGCAGAGCAGGACCGAGCCCCCTCCTCATGCAGCCCCTCTCCACGTTGACCTCTCCGACGCCCTTACTCCTCCAAGCCAGCAGCCTGCGCCCTCCTCTCCTCTCCTTCCCCCTCCTTTCCCTCTCCGGTGACCTCACCATGGCCGGCCATGGAGCTTGAGCTCAGCCATGGCTGCCCTTCCATGGAGAGCTTCAACCAAGGCCGTTTTTCTTTGAGGGATAACTAAAACAGATGCATATGATCTTCCTCTTGCTATCCCCGGCCTCAATTTTACACGAAACAAACTCTAATCTTTGAATTTTATGGGATTTCGTTTTTCAAATAAACTCAAATTTTATCTCTAATTCAAATCTTAATCGATCTGGACTCTTCCCACTGCCCTATATAAGTTCGGGTGCACCTCCCCCATGCATCCCCATGCCAATTTCACCTCAAAACCAAACCCTAGCCACCACCCAAGGTCCACCACCATCGTCATTGCCCTCTCGTTGTCGCCACCTCTGTTCCGAAGCCCTCCTACCAAATTGAACCCCGTGCCGGTCGTGAGAAGCCAAAAACCTAACCCTTGGAGAAAGAATCATGTTGAAACTCGATCTGTAGCCTCCGCAATCTATCATCGAAGTCTTGCCGTTGTTTCTTGTCGGTGTTGCTACTTTTTCAGTGAATTTAAGTCAATCCGAGAGCACCAGTGAGTTCCCCTTGCCGTACTCTCGCTCCTGGACTTTACGGATCTGAAATTGAAGGTCTATAACTAAAGTTATAGCAAATTCTAGTGAACTTCCAGCAAAGTTCCGGTGAGCAAACTCTATTGTTGTCTTCTACCTCTAGCTCCAACCAAATTTTACATTTAGGTCCCTATGTAGTTTTTATTTAATTACAGATTAGTCCTTAATATTTAAAACATCATAACTTCTTAACCGTAGCTCCGGTTGAAGAGATTCTTGCGCTCACGCATTCGTAGCGATGTGTAGAATATTTTAGCACTATTTGTTTAGTCTTTAGACCATGTTTGATGTACTATTGCTTGTATTGCTTGTTTCCGGTCGTTATTGTTTAGACGTCGCCGTCTTCGACAACTTCCAGGATCTCGACGCTGAAGACTTTGAGCAGCTAGGTGAAAGAGGCAAGTGTTCCTTAACTGTGTTGATCCTATGTTCTTCCTCCCTCTAGTTATACATTTACATGCATGCATTAATTTGACTACCTATGATTTATCATTCGTGTTATTCCTTGATACCTTAGGATGTGAGATTTGTGTCTGGGTAGCTTTGCTTAGCCCTGCAGTCATGAGTTATCATACAAGTCTTCCATATTTTATGATGTTGAGTTTGGCTTGTGGTTTGTTGAGAGTTGTGGTCTTCCATCCGTCGTGATGTGAGTTGACCATGGTAGAGGTTTGATGTTGTGAGTTGAGCAAGGTGTGGAGTAGTGGAGAAGGTTAAGTCCTTCAGGTGATGTGGTTACTCTTGTTCGAATCTGCTAAGGATCGGTTTTTAGGAGTAGACCCCCCAGGACAATAGGTGACACCACGTGTCTGCTATGGAACATCTTGCTGACTAATTAGGAAGACTCTAGCGAGTTGTCTTGTCGGATGTGCGAGACAGGTATGGCTATACCTACGAGATCGCAAGGTGCAAGAGGGGCTTCAGTGGGAAACCTTAGCAATTGTGAAAGGGGCCTAAGGGTACTCTGTGGTACACAAGAAGGGGAAACCTATGGTAAAGCAAGACATATGAACTAGAGTTAACCTTTATAAAGGCATGTAGTGATCTCCTGACCTCACATCAAAGGAAGTGTGATTGTGCTTGATCGGCATGGCAACATGGAGGTTTTCTAGTCACTGAAAGGTGATGAAATCACTACGCGTGGATACAGGGTACTAACCTCTACAGAGTGTACAACTGTCATGACAGTCATGCTTACGGTTACAAGTGATATGGGATCCTCTTGAGATTAGATGGGTGATGGATGAGATTGATTTTTGGTGAGAGTGTAAGACTCTGTGTCAACCCCTGTCTTATGTGGGACAATAACCCTTGTCCTCTGTGGGACAATAGCCTCTGTGGACACCTTTTACTTAATTTGGGGAATTGATAGTTTAAACTTCACATAGTAAATAGAATGCTAATAATTAATGAGTCCAGTATAGGTGTTTTTATGCTTATATCCTTATTACAACTTTATCCTTGTTATTATGTCCTGCATATCATTTATTTCCCACACTTGATGAGTACCAAGCATAAGTGTACTCAACCTTGCTAAATTTGCTGTTCAGAAGTTGAGAACCCGGGTCACATTTGAGGCGTAGTCGGACTCTCGTGATGTAAAACGAGACCTATCATTGGCCACGTCGGGTACCAGACCCAACAGAGG
>VSTD030004302.1:0-10362 GCA_008808055.3 Sporobolus alterniflorus
GTAATTTTCTTTGGACCCAAGGGTCGTTTTGTAATGAACAAGTATTTATATTATTGAACATGAAATCTGGTTATCATTTTGTTACTGTACGTGTGATTTGAACATCCTGGGCACACGTATGGAGGCTTCGTTCCCTCTTTTCTCAGAACGGGGTATGACAGGGATCAAGATCAATGACCCAGGACCCAATCTGTCATCTACCCCGACTCCTCCAAGACACACCCGGGTGTAGGGCCCTGCAAGATATCGACCCAGACTCACCCGCGAAGGACCCCCAACCTAGTGGTGAGACCCTAGGGCTGAAAAGCCCCTGAGTCCTGGTGCCTCAAAGGCCACCTCCTAGGCCCCTGAGCCTCTGAGTTTGAGTGGAACTAAAAGTTCCCCCAACCCGATGAAGGATCCAAGTCCCTAGAAGTCATCTCCTGCCTAGGCGAATGCAAAGTCGAGCGTCGTCAGTGCCTCTCTGAGTCCAAGACCGGCTGAGTTCCCCGAGTCTACTCCATCGAGCCCCTAATCTCATGGACTCGAGTCTGCCAGCGGAGTCCCTCTTAGTGGAGACTTGGCTCAACCTCGAACAGAAGACTCCCCACAATGAATCAGGTGAGTCGGTGAAACCTTGGTCAAGGATTCAGACATCATAAGGGTCGGGTTTCACATTGGCAGGTTCATCACGGTCGCAATGAATACTGAAGAAGAGCGCACAGACTTTGAAGTGCTTAGGAGTGATCTGGATTCTGCCTCAACAAGGATCAACATAAGCAGCCTCTTCCTTTGATTTACCTTACCACCTTTTTCTTGATTCTAACTTATCTCCCTTTCTAGAATATCATCAAGCACTGCCAGTCCAAGGACCAATTTCTCAAGGTCTCTTTGAAGAGGCTTACCGAAATGCAAATCCTCGAGGATGAACTGAAGGAGGTGAGTGAGATGAACAAGGTAGTATTGGCCCAGAACCAGGAGCTGGAGGCTCAACTGGCCGATGAAAGCCAGGAGAAAGCTAGTAAGTAGTTGTCAATCTTCCCGGAACTTAATCAAGCTCGAGTAATACTCTGAACTGATTTTGGATTTCCTTGGTTGTATCACTTATAGCATAGCTGGTAGCATTTGATGTCAAGCTCGGAAACCAGGACTCAGCTGCCAAGCCCTTACCACTCTAAAGAATGAGTTGGCTGAAGAAAAAGTTGCTCAAGAAAAGGCTCAAGCTGATGCTGAGACTCTCACCCGGGCAATCGAAGAATTGAAGAAAATGGAAGATTCCCTCACTGCTTGAGTACCTTCCTTAGAAGAGAAGGAGAAGAATTTGGACAACAAGGTCCAAGACTTACTCAATGATCTTTGAGCCAAGAAGTTAGGCTTGGAGCGAACCATCAAGACAAATGAGGACTACAAGAGTTAGAATGCCCGGTTGATGAAGAAACTTGAAAGTAGGTATTCCTCACTTGTATCACCCAAGTCTTACATTTTAATACATTACTAACCCCATTTCAACTTCACAAAAACTGAAGCTGAACTCCAGACCTTGAAAGCCTTGATGGAGAATATGGTGGCTTTCTTCTACCCCGATGACTCTGACTCTGCTGCTCAAGCCCCACAACTTCTGGATGGTCTGTCAACTCGGTCCCCAGAGGTGATCCTCATCAACATGAGGTAGTCAGCAAGTTTAACTCTCTGGATCCTGAAATCCCTCTATCCCTGAGCAGACTTGGATACAGCAGGCGAGGGCTTCACAGTGACCTGTACCGAAGAGGAAGCCACCAAGCTTATGGAGGACTCTACTATGATGGCCGGTCAAATTGTAGAGATTCTCCCAGTAAATATGTTTTAGGGGTAGGGTTGCGTCTACTATTATATCGCTCTGTATGTAAGATACCTTTAATATCAACCTCCATGTAACAATTGTTATCATGAATGGAATGAAATATTGTTCGGCTGAATTCTCTCACACGCAAGTTCTTGACTTGTCTTATCATGAACTCAAAATCATGTTGATCCAACATTTTACACCTTGTGCCATTTGTCAATAAGGGTTTTACTCTCATGCTAGCCTAGACTTAATGTCTGCATAGTCTCATGGACTTGGACATTCAAAGCCATCATGCATGCGAGTCGTAAGCACCAGTCCACTCGGGCAGTCTAGATTTTCACTGAATAGTTCCTAGCTTAGTTCTCAGGATTGTTGACGTCATGCGCCAAGTTCATAGAGCATTCAAAGCCTTCGACAACCCGGATCGGGACCTTACTCTGTTTGTTGAGTTAAGGATTTTTCCCGAGTGTGATCAGGTCTTAGTGCCATGGCCACGCTGCGTAGAGCCTTGCTTGCCTGACCAAACATTCGAATACCTTGATCCACCCAAATTGCAATGGTATTGAGTCCTTCTAGATAATCGAGGTTTTCTCAGATCAAGCCAGGCTAAGTGCTCATTGGTCGCGTGGCACATGTCCTGACTACTTGAGCATGCAAAGCCGTGAGATACTGAGGTTTCGAACGCTGACCGAGTCATGCGTTCTACTCAATCTGCTTCCAACTAAGTGTCCGGTTGTGAGATGTTGTAGTCATCTAGCCCAGCCATGCGAAGTCTTTCAGAGATGAGGAGTGAATTTTGTTGCACAAGTTTAACAAATCCAGCAGAGATACTATTTTATTATAGAAAACATATATGAGTACATAATACAACCCCCGTGCTAATGAATTGACCACATGTGCCAATGCAACAGGCAAAAAATTAAAATGTACAACAAGTTGCGTACATATAAAATGCTTGTAGTTATCAATGTTCCAGGAATTTGTAACTTCTGAGCCGTCTTCCCATTGTAGTCGATATGAGCCAGGCTGAGTCACTTTGACTACTTCAAAAGACCCTTCCCAAACTGGGAAAGCTTATGCCGGTCTTTAGTCATCTGTATCTTTCGTAGTATGAAATCTCCAACTCTGAAGCTACGTAAACTCACGTTCCACGTGTGATATCGCATCATCGCATGTTGGTGTTTTTCCAACTAGATGACCGCTGCTTCTCGTAATTCCTTCAGTTTGGTTAAATCGTCGACCCGAGAGTTGTCTGATTTCTCTTCAGAAAATTGCTACACATGGAAATATTTGTGCTCCACCTCTATCGGCAGCGTTCCCTCGGAACTGTAGACCAGGGAAAATGAAGTGTGGCTCGTGGCGCAACTCTGAGTCATACACAGAGCTCACAAAATCGATGACAACTCTTTTACCCACTTCATGGCATAAGGCTTTAGCCTATCAAAAATTCTGGGCTTCAAACCCTGAAGGATCATACCACTGAAGCTCTCCATTTGCCCATTACTCTATGGGTGTGACACCAAGGCATAGTTAATCTTAATGCCTGAGTTGGCACAAAAGTCCTTAAACTACCTCTCAGTGAACTGAGTCTCATTATCCGTGATAATGTTGTTGGGTATGCCAAACTGGTACATGATCTCCTTGATGAATTCCACTGCCTTAGCCACTATGATGGAGGCAGTAGGCTTTGCTTTGATCCATTTAGTGAATTTATCCACTAGTACGAAGAGGTGTGTGAATCCACCTTTGGCTTTCTTGAATGGGCCTACCAAATCCAGTCCCCGTGTTGAAAAAGGCCAGGTAATTGGTATGGTCTGAAGTTGATGAGACAGCACGTGTTTCTGGCGAGCACAAAATTGGCACCCTTCACAGCGATAGACCAAAGAGTCTATGTCAGATACAGCGGCAGGCCAGTAAAACCCTTGCCTATATGTTTTACCCACAAGCATGTGTGAGCTTGCGTGACTACCGCAAATCCCTGAGTGAATGTCCTAGAGAATAATGCATCCCTTGTCTGGCAATATACACCACATCAGAGTGCCATTGGCGCCTCGCTGGAATAGCTCATCATTAACTAGTGTATAAAGTCCTGCCCGATGATGCAGTCATTCACGTTCGTCTTTGTCTTCTAGCAAGCCCCCTATCCTAAGATATATCATGAATGGGGTGCACCAATCCAAGTAAATTTCCATGACTTTTGGTGACTCGGATGTGCTTACAATTAGTGACATAGACTCCTAAGATGACTAGGTCGCTTTACTAGCTTTAGCCAATGCTTTGGTGATGCTTGATTCATGGACTTCCTGCATAAAGACCCCTGGGGAACCATAGCCCGATTGGAACCAAGCTTGGCTAACTCATTCACGATCTTATTCTTCCATCACAAAATGTGCAGGTACTCGAGATCGTCGAAGTTGTTTTCTAGCTTGAAGAGCTCCTGACAATACATCATCATCTTGTCATCCAAACATGACCACTCTTTGTTGTCCTGATTGACAACAAGCAAAGAGTCCCCGAGGACACTAAGCTGGTGCATGCCGAGTGCAGTCGTGAACCTTAGGCCGTGAAGAAGGGATTCATACTCGACAACATTGTTAGATGCTGGAAAATATATTTGCAGAACATACTTGAAATTTTCCCTTTTATGAGATGTTACCAGTATGCCCACTCCTGCACCTTGAAGTTGCAAGGATCCATCGAAGTTAATGGTCCAATACTCCAGCTCTCTTTCTTTGGGAGGTGTCTGAGTCTCTATCCACTCAACCACTAAGTCGCTCAAAGCTTGAGACTTGATAGTTGTCTGAGGTTTATAGACGATGTCATACATGGACAACAAAATGACCCACTTTGCAATTTTTCCAGTCGCCTCCCAGTTGTTCAATATCTCATCCAGTGTTGATGAAGTATGAACCTCAATCTGGTGTGGCTGAAGGTAATGGGAAAGCTTGCAAGATGTGATTAGTAATGCGTATGTACTAGATCTTGTAGTTGGAATCTGACTCCCTGCATTCAACAACTGGAATCACTCAGCACTTCCCTGATGAAATAGACTGAGTACTGGATCTTGCGGTTGGTATCCGACTCCCTGCGTTCGACGACGATTGTCATACTAACCACATTGCTTGTAGCCAATATATAAAGCTGCAAGTTTTCATGGGGTTCCGAGGCCACCAGGGTGGGTGGAGTAGTCAGGTACTTCTTAAGGTCTTCAAAGACATCTTGTGCCTCCTAAGTCTATTGGAATTTGTCCTGTTTTTATAGGAGTTTGAAGAAAGGGAGCTCCCTGACGTCAAGTCGTGAGATGAACCTGCTTAAGGTAGCCATACATCTTGTAACCTTCTGGACATCATGGAGACTTTCGGGTGGCCTCATTTTGGTTATAGCCGACACCTTCTCTGGGTTAGGGTCAATTCTGCGCCAGGAGACCATATACCCGAGTAATTTTCCTGAGGGCACGTCAAAAGTGCACTTCTCAGGGTTGAGCTTCTTTTTGAATTTCCTCAGGTTGTCAAATGTCTCTGTCAGGTCAGACATGAGTCCCTCATCTTCCTGAGTCTTGACGACTATATTGTCCAAGTACGCTTCAGCGTTGCGCCCAAGTTGAGTATGTACACACCGTTGTATACCCCTCTGGTATGTTGTACCTACACTTTTGAGTCCGAACGGCATCGTAGTGTAGCTAAAGGCATCAAACAGAGTGATGACCTCTTTGAGGGGAATCTGATTATAACCCGAGTAGCAATAGAAGAAACTTAGAAGGATGCAGCCTGCCATGGAGTCCATGTCTTGATCGATTCGGGGCAAGCCGAAAGGATCTTTTATGCATGCCTTGTTGACATCTGTATAATCAACACACATCCTCCAATCTTTATTATTTTTAGGTACAAGTAATGGATTGGCAAGTTAATCCGGGTGGTACACTTCTTTGATAACATCGACATCTAATAATTTAGCTATCTCTCTCTTTATTACATCCATCTTATCTTGGGCGAAACGATGAAGATGCTGCTTGACGGGCTTGGCAGTCGGATCGAGGTGGAGTTCATGCTCTATCAATTCCCTAGGAACTCCCGACATGTCAGCAGGCTTTCATGCAAAGATGTCCCAATTTTCCTAGAGGAATTTGACGAATGTGAGTTCCTATTTAGGATTCAAGTTATTCCACACATGAGCGACCTTGGAGGGCTCATCTGAGGATAACAGGATCGTTTTGCTGAGTGACTCCTCCAGCTAGTTGGAGCTCTTGGACTCGGCCAAGGCCTTCTTCAGATCTTTGAGCTCTACGAGCTCTACAGACGCAATGATCCTGTCAGCAGTCTCGCAACTCTCCCTGTCGCAGTCATAAGCGCACTTGATGTCTCCCTTGATGGTGATGACGTTGTTGGGTCCATGCATCTTTAAAACCAAGTAGGCATACTGAGGGATTGCCATGAACTTGGTGAGTGTCGCCCACCCGAGGAACGTGTTGTATGCCATTTCAAAATCAGCTACCTCAAATTGCATGTACTCGGTGCGGAAATTTTCCTGAGTCCTGAAGGTCACAGGAATAGTGATCTGACTGACGGGGGTCGCTGCTACCCCAAGGACTATTCCGTGAAAGGGAGCTCGACTAGGATGCAATGCTATTCTAGACAGCCCCATCTGGTCGAAGGTCTTCAGGAACAAGATGTTCAGGGAGCTACCTCCATCAACGAGGACTCGGTTGAGCTTGACATCCTTCACAATGGGGTAGATAATGAGAGGGTACCGACCTGGCTTTGGGATAAAGTCCGGGTGGTCGCTGTGGACGAAGGTGATGGAGACCTCAGACCACTTCAGGTACGCGAGGGTGGTGGGTGAGACTGCCAAGACCTCCCGGGCGGTGAGCTTATGCTTCCTTTTGGGTTCATAGGAGTTACTCTTCTTGTTGTTACCCTTTGAGGTGATGGGTTGATCCGAGTGTCTCGACTCCTTGTCCTTCTTCTGATCCCTGGTGTCGATAGTCACTTCCTCTGCTAGGGCATATTTGTTGATGATTGCCAATATCTTTTCAGACATCCTGGGATTCTTCATGGTGAGCTTGCGGATCAAGAACGAGTCTCTAAGTCCTTTCTTGAAGAACATGATGATGGATTTGTCATCGACCTTCGGGATGATGTTTCTATTATTGCAGAACCACTGAATAAATTTTCGGAGGGACTCTCCCTTCTTTTGTACAACACTGGTCAGGTCCCATTCGACTCCTGGTTGTGCGCATGTGGCTCAGAAGTTGTTGATGAACTATCAGCATAGGTCAGACCATGATCGAACTAATCTTGTGGGAAGCCCCATGAGCCATGTTCTGGCTGATGATGATAGGTAGATAGGCAAATAATTTACCATGATGTATGAGTCCCCTCCTGCGGCTACAATGATGAGCTGATACACCTCGAGCCACTCGGTAGGGTTGGTGGACCCATCGTACTTGTCAATTCTTATGGGCTTGAAATTTATCGGCCAGCGCATCCTCCTCAAGTCGTGGCGTAAAGCCTTGACTCCTCCTTCATTTCACCCACCATTCAGAGAATGACGTTGGGCAGGCTAATTGTAGTAAGGACCGTAGAAATTGCGGTCCCTTTTATCACGGTGTTCGCGCTCGAGTCAGCCTCGCTCTTGGCGACGATTCTCGATTCGATCACGAGCGTCTCTGTTTTGGATGATGTCCTGAAGATCCCCCTGGTCCCAGTCGCGCTCATCCAGAGTCTGTGATAAGTTGTTGACTGAGTCCACGTGAGGGCTTTAATGATGATCGGGGTCCTGATCTCACCTTTTGTCCCTTTGGTCAAGAGCCAGGTCCATCAATGTGGATGCATCAAGCATTGCGTGGAGGCGCTTGACTTGTGCATTTACCACTTCGCTATCCTTAGGTAGCAAAGGAGTCAATTGGTTGAGGACCACCCTAGAGGATATGGTATTGCGGGTAGGCGTGTTGTAGACCTGCTCGCCTTGCCACTCGATCCGACCGATTGCCTCATGGAGCATCCAAGAGCAGTTCCGGAGTCATTCTCGTCCTGTGGGGAGCTACCAGTTGTACTTGGGGTGAAGCCCCCTAGAGGGGAAACCATCCTCATCCTCATCTCTCGATGATCTCGAGTCGTCTTGTAGGCCTTGATGTCTCTTTCCAGCCGCTTTGTCCACCTTGCGGGCTAGACAGGCGGCGCGGGCAATTTTTGCCTCAACATCCCGAGCAATCTCTTCTACTGTTTGGTTTCACCCTACCCCACCATGAAGACTTCCCGGCCACCGTTGGAATCAGACTCTGGCGATGGCTTGTAGATTGGATCAATTGCGGCTGAGCAACAAATCTCATGGTGATCAGTGATGTCCCCTGAGGGATCCAAATCCAATTGCCCCGATATACTAGAACCATGCCCGAGTTGTGCCTCGCATGCAAGGCCATCTCGAGTCGGGATCGGGTGGACTCGGTCGGTGCCTGACCAGGCGATCTTCCACGACTCGGGTTCGTGTAAGCTCAGATTCCCCATCTTGTCACTAATGAAAAGTAAGGATCCGAAAACCAACCTCGACATGGCAAGGAATTTGCTGGTTGATTGAAATGCCATGAATCTCACGTAGCTTGATCTCGTCAGCCCCATGGTGGGCACCAACTGTCATGGTTTATCACTAGTATTGAGAGTACGGTGCTCACGAACGTGGAGAACGATGGCAACATGATGGACACGAGTGTTTTAGACAAGTTTGGGCCTCCGTGAGGATAATAACCCTATGTCATGTGTTCTGGTGTATTATGATTCATTGGGTTGAGATTCCCTCTACCCCTCTTTTATATGCCAAGGGAGTATGATTTACAAGGAAGATCTGAGTCAGTTATAGATTTATCCGACTAGGACTCTATCTGTGCTTGCCTATTTTATAAGATTTATCTATTAAACATTTTCTAAACCGCCTCGATAATAGGCCTTCTGGACCGAATCCTTGGACCGAGTGGGCCGACTCATGGTGCCCCCTCCCCTTTCCTTCTCTTCGAGTCCAGCCAGTTGGGTACCCATGGTACCAAACCTCATAAGGGAGGATGGTGCCTAGCTCCTCCTACTTCTCGTTGAACCATTCTCGTCAGAGTCTAGGTTCCTCCCATTACACGTCGATGATGTATGCCTCACTAGGCTTGGTCCACCCTCTCCGGTGTCGACCACGGGCCCATCCCGCCATCCTCAAGATAAACTCTCTAGAGACTCGGTCCACTCTCCAAGTGGCACCACCGACGTTCTCTAGTGATGCCCTTTTATACGGAGGACTCCAAACAGTGTACAAACATGTGTTACCCTCCACAATTAATACTGAATAGCTCAACAACAATGCCTAAGTGGCTAGATCACGCTATATGATTAAGAGTAACCGGACACAACACACAAAGCTAGAGGAGTATAGATGTTCAAGTTACTCTCCCACCACTAATGGACCACTCCAAATCTATCAGTGGCCACTTTCATTGCTCTTGCCTCCTAGAAAGTTTGGTATGACCATCTACAAGTAATAGAGAGATCATATCAAATCCATTTCTATAATTTAAGTGTGAAAAAATTAAGAAAAAATGCTAGCGGTGTTGGTGCACGGGTTGATAGACTAGTACATAGATAATGGCTGTTTTGTCCATTAACGGTGATCATAGCTGTCAGATCGTTGTCTATGAATGATTGATGCCTAATCCAGGTTTCAGGCTGGTAGCTAGTGCAGTCGGTTGACATCTAAAGAACTGCAGTTTCGACTCGTTAGAAAATCAAGGGAACAAAAGTTGTACAATTTTTGACAACGATCGAGACGGGATCCTGATAGGCACACTCAATTCTCGCTTTCGGCGTAAACCTGTCGTTACATGTAGTAACACGCAACTCTAATGCAACTGCAGCACAACTGTTCCACGACAACAGTGCACTAATACTACTATAGATCATGAATTTGACTGGTTTATTACCACGCAGTTTGAACCTACCCGTGGGGCTGCGGGCAAACGCAACCATTCTTCGTCGAGCTAGTGTGCAACGTCCAAAGCTGAACAGATACCACCGCCAGCGTATCATCACTGCAGCAACAGCATCCAATGGTTGGGACGGCTACCACCACCACCTGCCGACTGGCTCATCTCGTCCTCTGCCTCTGTGCACGTAAAAAAACACGGAGGCCTGCCTACCGCCTAGTTCGGCCATCATCGTCGTCGTACGGGACGGGGGAGACACGGAGACGGGTGTGTCGTCCACGGGAACCCAGGAACCCCAACCACTTCTCGATCGGCGATCCCATTGATGCAGTGCTACGCGCCAGTCGCGCTGCTCGTCGCTTCCCCTTCGCCAGCGGACACGCACGCATCCCCAGGCGAGTTGATCGCGCGTCGGGTCTGCGTTGCGTGGGGGACTGGCTCCTGTTGTTCTGTTCTGCACTCTAGCAGGCTGCGGTGCACTACCACCGCGGCAGGAGCAGAGGTCCCCGGGGCCCCCGGTGCCTGCGTGTCCGTGACCAAGTCAGTCGCCAACGCACCAGTTGTCTTTCGCTCGTTGCAACAACAATGGCGTGCCCACGTTTCA
>VSTD030004303.1:0-10362 GCA_008808055.3 Sporobolus alterniflorus
ATTTTCATTTCGCATCTCCTTTTTGTATCGTCATACTATACCTTGAACATTTATTCAACTAGCGATGAGTCCCTACTTTGAATACTTGTTCAACTTTTTTTCTGTCACAAAGTTGCATTGTTTAGCCACCATATTTTGCCTTCCAAGCTACACCTTCTCTTGAGCAAAATATGTTTCACCTTGTTGTCATCTCACACTCTTATAGTTGTCATACACGCCACTGATTGACACCTGCACTGTAAGTAGAACACTCATAAGAGTGGGGTAAGACGCTTGGGAGAGTCTTTGTTTCCACCTTCAGTTCTTGTGCTTTCTTTACTATCCAACAACCAATTTGTGTTGCTCTCTGTTTTCTACTCACCTTGCCACAAAAACAGGGACCACCACCACCGCCACTAGCTGGAGACAAAGACGATGAATGTGTTAGCTCTAAATAGATTCGCGCCATTATGAAGTTGATGATTGAGATATTCAAGAAGAACCAACAGTCCACCGAAATATCTCTTGAGCGAGTCGAGTGCTCTATTGCTGGAGTCATTGATCGGGTTGACGCATTGGAGACTTGATTGCCACTGGCTGATCAAGCCAAGCTTGCCGAGGAGACTCATGAGGATGACTACGAGGAGGAGGAGGAGCCCTTTAACCCTCCATGTCCACCATCATGACAGTTGTACCACGATGACCAGCAGACACACCAAGAGCTTCCATGTCCTCTGCATCGACCAAATTGGTAAGGTATGGGAGGTCACCCACATCATGGCCCTAATCAACAACATGGTCACGGTAATGGTGACCATTTTGCTCAATTCAAGTTTACTATTCCTCCTTTTTATGGTTTGTATGATGTTGAGACATATTTAGTTTGGGAGATGACTGTTGTTCAAAAATTTAGTTCCCATCTTGTTTCTGAACAACTTCGTGTTCGACAGGCCACTAGTAAGTTGAAGGATTTTGCTATTATCTGGTGGAATGAATTGTCTAGCCTTCATTTACAACTTGATACATGGGATAGGTTAAAAGTTGTCATGCCTGAGAGATTTGTGTTACCTGCCTATCAACATGACTTACGCAAAAAATTACAACGCTTAGACCGAGGAGATATGTCTGTCTAGGATTATTATACTGACATGGAAAAGGGTATGATTCAGGCTGAGGTACATGAGGAAATAGAGGATAAAATTTGTCATTTTTATTCTGGATTGCGTGCTGAAATTGTAGATTATAAAGAATATAATATTATTAATCGTTTGTTCCAACTGGCTATGTTGGCTGAAATAGAATTGTAGGGTCACCAACTGATGAAAATAAAGATCTCGTTCACTCCTTGTCCAGCATCTATGACCTCATCCGGAACTGTTACACCTTTTGGAGCTCATTCCTCAATGACACCTTTGGCCTCACATGCTCCTTCCACGTTGTCGACACCTTCTGTAACAGCACCCCGTGCTACGGACTCGAGTAAGGCTTCTGTTTTATAGTGAGCAGTAGCAACGAGGCCTTCTTTGTCCACCGTTTCTATCGGTCGCACATCGGACATTAAGTACCACCTTTGCCATGGCTGTGGTCACTTCCAACGAGGCTATCCCAGCAAGAAATCTTACATTGTATAGCTGACGAATGTTATGTAAGTGCAAGTTATACTAAAGATGATTTTGCACTTCAAACTAACCATGTAGGTGATCTAGTGGACGACGATGATGACACACATGTCTTTGGGAGCGAGCATATGACTAGGCCAGAAAATAGGACGGGAAAATCCCATCTTGTCTAGCTCCCGTTCTCGATTTTGTACCGAACGTTTTCGAATATGTAGGATAGAAATGGAAACGGAAGGAAATGGGACATGAAAAACGGGATACGGGATCGAAAACGGTTTAGCCATTTTCCGTCTATTTAGGCAGGATCCTGTTTTGGGCTGGTAATATCTTATTTTTATTCCCGTTTATGGGTCGGCGGTATTCAGCCCAAATCGACTAACGGGCAGTGGTCCATAAAAAATTTCATGCCTTGTTCGCCTCCACTCGTCCGCCTCCTGGTATCTAGAACTCCACGCCTCCAAATCTAGCGAGCATGACCGGTGAGGCGAGGTGGCGACCCATAGTTCCCCTCCACTGGTGAGCAGGTGACACTGACCGTCAAGGCCGTGAGCATGCTACATTGGCTAGCGAGGCGGTGAGTAGGCTAACAGGCGACACTGACCAGTGAGCATGCAAGCACTGAGCGGGGGCCAATGCCATCTGGTGACTACGGGTTCAAGTGCACGCCCTGCTCTACCTCCGCTCCAGCCTCCAGGATCTCTTGTGCTTCATGTGATAGAACCCCCCTGAGAAAGCAGAAGTTCATCTCCCAAGATCATATTCGGGTAGTTCTCAGCGAAGTGAAAATGTTGGAAACACAACACAAAGCTTACAATACCATGATGTTTATGTTATAAATGTAGTTATTACAAGTTTAAGTGCCATGTCTTAAGATACAGAAGTTCTAAAGCGAAAAGAGTGCTTCAAAAGATAGAACAGAGTTACTATGCGGAAGCGATATCATCTCTCACGTAAAGCACACACCATTCGCCCCAGAAGGGGGTGAGCTCCATCGGGCGACTTACGCCTACGAGTCTCAATAGGGAACCCAGCCCTCATCGGTCTGGACCTCCCACTGACAGCCCTCATCGGTGTCACCAGAAGGAGGAGGAACATCCTCACATTCACATGCATATAAAAACAACAACAACAAAGGCTTGAGCGACTACGCTCAACAAGACTTATTCGTCGTGATCGGATGCCATGAATTCTAGACATGCAAAGGCCTCAAAGTAGTACGAATTCATGCCTACTTGTAGCTATTACTAATCACCCTTTAAACATGATTATTAGCTAAGTTATGTTGATTAAAAGGAGTAGATTAATGACCTATGCTAATCATGCCGTTGTAACTCATGCAGTGTACGAAATAACATTCTTCCATGACTCCAAAATAGTCAATGTCATCCAAGAATACATAATGCAAACCATCACAACATCTCATGGTCTAAATTTGAACACAATGAACAAGCCTTCATCCATATCCGAGGATATTGTAGAGATTCGAATCAAATAGTCAACCTTGCAAGGGAAAATCCTAACAACACGACAAACGAGAGCCACGAAGGAAAATGAGTGGCCACCTTTCGCTATGACCATCAAAGAGTCGGGTCAGGTCCTACCTCGCCCTAATGTCGTCTTTCATGTGAAAACCTCAAAGGGTAGTTCGTGGCTGGCCCGAACACTATCCCTTCTAGACATCCGTGAAGCGAGGTAAGTTATCATCCAACTCGACGACTGTCGAGCTACTTAGTTTCTGGGGGTAATAGTGCCCATATGCACCAGTACAGAACCCAAATGCTCATTCCAAGTGGCTCAACTGATGTGGTCCTTAATCGACACAGGCGGGGGCTACCACCATCGGAGCTCCGAATTTATGATTCATCACACTCTCACCCTTCCCATCTAGTATTCTCCACTTTCCCTTAATTGCCCCGCCCGGTCTTGAATAATCCAATGAGAACCCATCGATAATAGAATCCACATAGAACTACCATCGTGAGAAGGGGCCTATCGTGAGTGGCCATAAACCACTCGACTTCTACCGGTGGCCTATTTACTAAGCATAGTTATTCTATCATCTATACCATTGTGGGAGTAAACAAGGTATAAGGGTACGGGTAACCCTAATGCATCTAAGTTTCCATAGAAATCCTATACGTAAATGAACACTCATTTGCAGAAAGTAAAGTGTGAATGTAAACATCCTAATGAAGGTCATGCAATCGGTGCTTGCCTTGTTCAAAGGAAGGAGAGTTAATCTCGATGTGACTTGGTGTGTGTTGTCCCTCAAGCTCCTCTGAACCACAAGCTGTGTTAGACCCTATAAACAAGGTATGTAAGAATGTTCACGTTTTAGAGCAAGGAGAAGTAATTAACTTAACAACATGACTCACTAGCTATTATGTTGGTTCATAAATTAATTTAGACATTTCCTTCATTAACTCCCATTACTTAACCATAATAACTTTCATAAGACTAAGGGTGCTACTCAAGCTAACCACCATCCATGCCACGGCACAAGAAGTTCAAAGTGAACAACAAGGCATTTAAATGCACCACCACACAAACTTGATCATGTCATGCTAATGCCACCACTTAAATAAGCCTCAACCTCCTCATATGAGAAAGAAAGCCATCATCACTTAGGTACTACCCAAAATAGTAGCACAAAGCTAAATAACAAGATGAGTAGGAAAAATTATGAATTTTGGTCCAAGTTTCATAATTTTTTGAGTCCTATAGAATTTTCTATGCATTTCTAAAGAATTTATACTATTATGAGTATTTTCCAAATGGTCTAATCAAATTCAATTGAATTTGAAAACCTAACTCAGATTTGCCTATTTGAAGTCACTGACATGGATTGAACTTATTCAAATACTCTGTTTGAACAAATTTGAGGAGATTTCAATTGAAACTGAATTGAATAAATCCAAAGAAAATTAAAAAAGCTCACTATTCCTCCGGGCCTCACTGCATCCCATGGCCACAGTGGACCACTAGATCGAAGCCCAGCTAGCTGGCCCAAAATGGCAGCCTTTGGACGGCCGATGCCATCCAGTTCACGGCCAGAGCACTCCCGGTGCGTGGTCACAGCGTGGTGCGCGTCCAGCGCACGTGGCATGGCGCGGTGCTCACCGATGCGTCGACGGCTAAATGGCAACAAGGTCTTCACCTGGACCTCCTACACAGAACTAGCTACAAGCTGCAACATGGAGATCTAGGAGAGGGAGGCCACAGAGAGGTCTTCACTGGTGCGGTAGTCGGGGTAGCAGCAGCCGACAACGTCAAAAGTGAAAACACTAGTTAAGTCGGGGAAGAAGTCCCTAGCTCGGTCCCTGAGCCGCACATGGGTAGCGTGGACATTGGGTGTGCAGCGTGGACATTGGGCCACGCCTCATCGGCGACAGGAAGCTTAGGAGCGAGAGCTCAACGGCGTCGGCGGAGGTGACCTGGGGGGTGTGTGGTGAAGGCCAGAGCTCTTGCCCGATGGTCGCAAAACCTGGGGCAAAAGGAGCGTGACTG
The DNA here is from genome assembly GCA_008808055.3 of Sporobolus alterniflorus. Classification (NCBI taxonomy): domain Eukaryota; kingdom Viridiplantae; phylum Streptophyta; class Magnoliopsida; order Poales; family Poaceae; genus Sporobolus; species Sporobolus alterniflorus. Next base: position 5,106 of record VSTD030004303.1, read on the forward strand.
TGCGAGGATTAGGTCTGCCAAAGGAATCAGCAAATGGCAGGATAGTGAGGCGGCCAGCCGGCGATGAGTGGGTAGCGGTGCATACCTTGGCGTGGAGGAAGAAATGACAAAAGGGGCAGATATTTCCAGCCACTACCCCCTCTTATAGGCGAAGGAGAGAGAGAGGGTCGGGGCAGGCCCCTGGGGTCGGCAATGGACGCCAGCGTCGAGCCGGACCGACGAACAGCGGTGCGCGCTGGGTTCCCCTGCCCTTGGTGGCTGACGTGTGGACCATGGGTCAGCATTTGAATGTGGCGCGACCCAGATTGTCTTAACGGGCACACTGTAGTGACCCCAACCCGATAGCAATTGATTTTAAACTTTTCAAATTGAATGAAATTAGAAATTAGAAAAACACCTTATTTGCTCCAAAAATTCTCAAATTTTGCAAACTACTAGATTAGAAGATAAGGAACAACTTTCCTTTTGGAATCAAGTTCAATTTTGAAACAAAATTTGAATTAAAATTTTTTGAAGCAGAACTATTTTTGAACTTGAGTTAAATTTATTGGGGATCCAAACTTGTTTAGAAAATCTAGTAAATTCCCCAAAATTCATACTTGCCTTCCTTTCCCAGAATATGAATTTAGATTGACGTGACTGCATGGTCAGATTTGAAGTTTCCATAAATGCCCTTATTGACTTGGTTTGAGAAATAGAGAAAAAAGGTTTGAATTTGAATTCAAATTGAACCAAGTCCCATTGTTTTGATTCTCAGAAATTCACAAGATGAAGCACTGTAGAGTACAAGGAAATGTCTACAGCAAAAATTAGGGGTGTTACAGTCCTCCCCCCTAGCAAAAAAATCTTGTCCCTAGATTTCAATGAAGAAGACGACTAAATAGGGGTGGCGAATAGTTGCACACACCCTAACTATGCCAAAGCAAAATCCGGATGGCGCGATCGGAGAAGGTCTTCACTTTCCCAAGTGGCTTCTTATTCGGTATGGTTACTCCATTGTACCTTGAAGAACTTGATAGTTTTGTGTCATGTGACACGGTCCTTTTGATCTAAGATCTTGATCAGATGCTCGGGGTACGTCAAGTCAGCCTCGAGTGGTGCCACTTCCGGTAATACTACATCAATTGGTGCCTTTATACACTTCTTTAGCTACGACACATGGAAGATATTGTGCACCCCTGCCAACAACGCTGGCAGTTCCAGCTTGTACGCCACGTTCCCACTTTTCTCAAGGACGGGAAACGATCCAATGTAGCGAGGTGTTAGTTTTCCTTTCATTCTGAATCTTTTCATGCCCTTCATGGGTGAAACCTTGAGATACACGTGACCCCCAACCGCGAACTCTAAAGGTTGGTGCCTCTTGTTTGCATAACTCTCTTGGCGTGATCTTGCTACCCTTAGGTTCTCTTGAATATGATTGATGGTTGCTTTGGCCTATTCAACAAGATTAGGTCCAAATATAGCTGTCTCCCCAAGCTCTGTCCAACTGAGTGGAGTATGGCATTGTCGTCCATATATCACTTCAGATAGTGCCATTTTCAAACTCTCATGGTAGCTGTTGTACGAGAATTCAGCCCAGGGTAAGTTCTTATCCCAACTCCCTGGGTGTTCCATTACACAAGCTCATAGCATATCCTCCAGGATTTGGTTTACTCATTCAATTTGGTCCTCCGTCTGCGGATTATAGGCCGAACTATGAATCAAATGAGTCCCCAGGGACGTCTGTAGTTGCTCCCAAAAGTGAGCGAGAAACTATGACCCTCGATCAGAGATGATCATCTTCAGAACTCTATGCAAGCATAGCACAGGAGCAGCATATATCTCAGCATACTTCTGAGTATCATAGCGGGTGTTGACAGGTATAAAACGAGCCAATTTGGTGAACTGATCCATGATCATCCAAATCGAATCAAATTTGCGGGTAGTCATAGGTAAACCCACAATAAAATCCATGCTCATGTCATCCCACTTCCAATCTGGAATGTTCAATGGTTGCAATAACCCTCTAGGCTTCATGTAGTCAGCCTTTACTTTCTGGCAGGTATCACACTCCAACACATAGCGAGCTATCATGTGTTTCATCCTTATCCACCAGAATTGTTGCCTTAAATCATGGTACATCTTGGTACTTGCTAGATGAATAGAGTACCTCGACGTATGAGCCTTGTCAAGTTTCTTTTTCTTGAAGGCCTCTCTCCTTGGTACGACCAATCGATTCTTAAACCATATTGCACCTTCGTATACTCATGGAAACACGCAACCTTTGGATCACCCTCTTGGATCCTTTTTTGATATGCTTCATGCCATTATCATGCCCCTGTGCAGCAACAATCTCACTCCTCAAGGTCGATGTCAGAGGGATGTTGTACACTGACGATTCTGGTAACACTCAGGTGATAGATTCCTTTCCCAAAGAACGTACAACTAGCAAATAGTTGTAGTGAGCCTTGCGACTCAACACGTCTGCAACCACATTTGCCTTTTCTGGGTGATAATGCACTTCCAATTCATAGTCCTTGATTAGTTATAGCCATCTTCTTTGCCTCATATTCAGATCTGGTTGGGTAAAGATACACTTCAAATTTTTGTGGTCCATATAAATGTGAACCACATTCCCAAGCAGATAATGTCACCACATCCTCAATGCCATCACCACGGCTGCCAGCTCGAGATCATGAGTCAGATAATTTTCCTCGTGGCAACTCAACTGTCACGAGGAGTACGTAATCTCTTGCCCTTCCTACATTAGGACACAACCCAAACCAGTGCCGGAAGCATCGCAATAAACATCAAAAGGCTTAGCGATGTCGGGCTGTGCTAGCAGTGGTGATGTGGTTAGCAACTTTTTCAAAGTGTTGAAAGCTTCATCACAGTCTTTGCTCCACATATACTTGTTACCTTTCTTCAACAGCTCTGTGATAGACTTTGAGATCTTGGAGAAATTCAGAATGAACCTCCAATAATAACCCACCAACCCAAGAAAATTGCGTACTTGAGCTACAGATGTTGGCGGCTTCCAATCCAAGACATCTCTCACCTTGCCAGGGTCCATAGTGATTCCTTCTGGTGATATCACGTCACCCAAGAATGGCACTTCAATAATCTAGAATTCACACTTGCTAAACTTTGCATAGAGCTGATGATCCCGCAGCCATTGAAGCATGACTCGCAAATGCTCTTCATGTTCTATCGTACTCTTTGAATATACGAGTATGTCATCGATGAAGGCCACGACAAACCTGTCGAACTCCGGCATGAATACGGTGTTCATGAGGTACATGAAGTGTGCTGGCACATTGGTCAGTCCAAAAGACATGACAAGATACTCATACAGCCCGTATCTCATAGTGAAAGCAGTCTTGGGGATATCTTCGGCACGAATTTTAATCTAATGGTAGCTGGAGCGGAGATCAATCTTGAAGAACACTTGGGCTCCCGCTAACTGATCAAATAAGATGTCAATGCATGGAAGAGGATACTTGTTCTTGATGGTGACCGCATTCAGTTGTCAATAATCCACACACAGATAGAGATCTTTATCTTTCTTCGACACGAACAATGTCGTACAACCCTAAGGTGATAAACTTGGGCGGATAAAATCTTTATCTAGCAAATCCTAAAGTTGTGTCTTCAATTCTATCAACTCAAGAGATGACATATTGTACGGAGCCTTGGCTATAGGAGTCGTACTGGGTTGCAACTCAATCTTGAACTCAATGGCTCTCTCTGGAGGCATTCCTGGCAAATCCTTAGGAAACACATATGGAAACTCCCAAACCACTTGGATATCTTCTAACCTTCTCTCAACCATGTGATGTAAGCATTCCCTGAATGCAAGAAGTGTAGTTGGTGCGGTTAGATCGCTGCGCTCTGCCCCTCTGCTGGCTTTTCTACTGGTTGGCCATTGGTGCCGGAGTACGAGGTGAGTTTGTCGGCCTTGACAGGCAGCAATCATTGGCAAAGTGCCCAACCTTCCCACAGTTGTAGCATGGGTACCCCACTAGTGTGACTTGCTGTGGTAGTCTAGCTGCCCCCTAGTGTTGTGGAGTGAATGGAGCACGGGTGTACTACTGCTGTTGCGACTGAAACTGTTGGCAGTTTCCCCAAAACTGTAGAGGTCAACACGGCTGCCCCGCGGGTGATGTGTAAACCATACGGTACTTTGGCGGCGCACCACTGGAACTACCTCCGGTGGGTCCTCGTGTGGTCCTCTTCCTCTTCTTCTCCTCAGCCACCTCACAAGCCCTCATGGTGCCCTCCTGATCAATGACAGTATTGGCAAGATCATTGTAGGACAAGTTCAGATTCTGCACTAAGCGGTCTTGCAACTGAATATTGAGCCCCTTGCGGCAGAGCTCAGCCTTCTTAGCATCACTGTCCATGTGATGCCCCCTCATACTATGCTAGGTTGTTGAACTCCTAGGTGTAGTCGTACACAGAATGGTTTCCCTGGCACAGCTCCAGAAACTCGACAAGCTTGCAGCGTATTGTACCCGCTGACAAGTGGTGACCACGAAAAGCAACGTGTAACTCATACCATGCCACATGGTGGTCTGCTGGTAGTGCTATGAGATATGTTGCCCACCAGATCCCTGCTGGACCCCTCAGCTACTGGGCGGCATACAGTCTTCTGGTACTTTGTGCAGTATAACAAACTAAACTTTGATTCAGTGGTGCGGAGCCAGTCATTCACATCAAGTGGGTCCCTAGCCCCAGAAAAGACTGGCAGATGAGTAGCCAGGAAGTCAGAGTGGGATGTGTTCATGTCCTACTGCTGGTGGTGCTGCAAGTGTTCCTCTCCACGGTTGCCTCATTACGCACGAGCACCCTCATGAGCTCATTCTGAGATGCCAGCAAGTCCTCAATGCTGACTGGTGCCCACGGTGGAGGTGGTGGTGGATTGGCGTGTGGAACTTGGCCACGACCATGACCTCGGTCAGCAAATCCTTTAGGGATGTTGAGCATGGCATCCTCAGCGGCTTGGGTTCACACCATCTATCATGAGTAACTCATATCATTAGGTATTGTAACAATCCAGTAGTGTATGACATGAGTTAGGCTAAAGGTAAACACAATCTGAAAGTTGGACAATTGCATTTACAAAAGTAACCTCTATTTCTTTCATCATCTTAGTCCATACAAGCTTTACAAAAGATGTCATAGGACATTTGTACAAGTGGTGGAACATAACCCGCCTATCAAAAACAAAAGGAGCACGAGAACTTTGTTCTCACGCCACATGCTACATTCAAGTTAC
>VSTD030004304.1:0-10362 GCA_008808055.3 Sporobolus alterniflorus
TGTGTCCATAGAGAATTACATTAAATAATTATTAGTGAATCATGTATATATAATTAGAGAGGATACTGTCCTTTCTGACTAGGATTGCACAGAGCAAAGAATTCCACACGAGAACATATTTGACATGTCTGACTCCATTCGTGCTACAAAATTCTAGCGTTGCTAATATCTTCTCAGAACCTCCTTCATGAATCAATAATGGTTAAACCGGCGACTAGCAAAAACCAGCCGTTTAAAATTTTAAAATGAAATTTCTAACAAAAGTGTGTAAAAATATACATCATTTTTGATGAAGTTTGGTGAAGAAAGAATATGAAGCCAATCATTTTTGACTTACCAAAAAAAATGAAGGGAGTAAAATCGAAGAAAAAAAAGATGTTTCTTTTATGCGTGACTGCAAGTGTTTTTTTATGCGTGTCATGTTTGTTACAAGTACTACATTGTATAATTATTTATTGAAGAATATGTCAAAGACAATTATATCTGGATGCACATCTATGTACTGGATAATGTATTTATTGTGTGTTACATTAATTATATTTATTGTGCATTTCTATCTAATATTATTGTATAAAATTAGCATATGCCATTGCCATTTTTTTTGATATTTTCAGGACATTTACTTTTTTTTTACATTTCTTGACTCTGTCACAACGGTTGCCAGATAACCAGAAAAAGACTGACTAGTTATTTCAGGTTCGCTCAATTTCAGAATTTTCAATCAAAACTGGATGGTTTTATTGGTTTTCACTCAACTTTTGATTTTACCAATTTTTCATAGATGGGCAAGAGCGGCCATGACGTTGGCTCCAACAATAAGTTGAACCTTGGTTAAAAGACGGCCCTACCACGTGACAGGTTGCGCGAGTGTGAAGTGTGCAACCCCACCGTTGGGCGCCACACGTCCCGTCCCCTGCATCTCCAATTCGAACCCATCTCCCTTCCGCCAGCCGCCTCTGGCCGCTTGTCACCGGTTCCCCGTAGCCCCCTCCTCATATGATTGAAGATGGCTTCTGCCACCCCCTCCTCCGATCTCACCCCTAACTTAACACCGCTGCCAATGCCATCCACCGTTGCCCCATGAGCGTCACACCGCCCCCACCCTGCAGCCGGGCTGGCCCACAGCCGGGGCCTCATGTGCGAGGGTGACCATGCAACGAGTAGACTTATAGTTGGTTGAAGCATGCTTAGCGCACTCAAATCTAAAAAAGAACCCCAACCCAGAAGTAGCAGACGGTCCACAACCCAATTTTCTCCACGGCCCAGCAAAGAAGACGAGCCCAGAGCCCATCACTTCTTTCACCCCAACAAATTCAAACAAATTTGAATTCATTTCAAATCCTCCGACCAAAATCATCAAACCTTCCCCGCCGCCGCTTCGTCGCAGCGGTATGCCGGCGGCGGAGGATGAGCGCGTCCCCGACGCCCTCTCCCTATTCGCCTCCCACCTCTCCCAACACAGGTACACCTCGTCTGCACCGACAGGTTATCACATCTCTCCCCAATCCCCACCACTCCAATCCAACCCCTCTCTCTCTGTTTCCGCTCTGCAGGTTTGGGGATGACCAACTCCGGGCGCTGGAGGCCGCACTTTCCGCCGGCGCCGACGTCCCCGCGATGCTTGCCACGCGCTCGTCTGCCAGGCGTCTCCTACGAGCTGGTGCGGCGGAGGCGTTCCTCCAGTCCTCCGATGGGGTGATGGAGGACCATGCCAGCACATGCAGGAGCCTCTCCGTCGCCGACTTCTTCGCTCGTGCCTTCGCCCTCGTCGGTGATGTCCAGGTGATCACCTTATATAGTGCCAACAGGGATCAATCAACAATGGCGGGGGGCTGGGGTGTTGCAGCATTATGCATTTATGCTCTGCCCTTACTAGGATTCTGCAGAATGTCTGAATGAAACTTGCAGATGATGTTCACCAATTATAACGCAGTTCTCAGTTATTCTTTTAAGAAATTAAAAGCACCATGTTTCCTTTCTCTGACAGAGCTTGTTGTGCCTTCTTCTCTGCTAGAATGTGTTAGTACTTCACTAACTATCTTCATGTGCACTCACTGCTAGAGCTGTCTTGCTATGAGGTACGAAGCCCTGATTCTCCGAGATGCTAAATATTCAAACAGCCTACAACTGCAAGTCTCTTGTGAAGAGTGGTTGACTTTTGCCAAGGATTCTCTTGATAATGGCTTTTACACCATTGCTTCCAAGGTAATTCGATTCAGTTGCAAGCGTCCTGCCTCCTTTTTTATTCATGGACATGCTGCCTGTTGGCATACTGTAGCCTGTGTTACCTGTACCTACCTCTTCACTGAAGATTTACGAGATGTATCTAAGCCTTCTGTCCATTAATAAGTACATTGTTACCTTTTTTAGTAATATTTTTTTGAGTAATGTACATTGTTACCTTATCAGCCTTTTGAGTATTCTGTCCATTTGAAGTTTAATGTTCCTGTATAGTGACATTTTTTAGGGTTTTCATGTACACATTTATTCTACTCAGAGATCTGGTAGTATGATATAATTGAAAAAAAGAAAAGTTCCTTGAGTATTTAAAATGAAAATAGTTAAAATAACTCTCTGTCAGTAACTATGAACTCCACATAACTCACTCGTTTCAATATGTAACTGACGGAACATAGTTCTAATACAAAAAGTGGAATTGATTGACTTATTCAAATGCTGAAGTATCATCTGTTAGCACATTCACTTCTGAGGCTGAATGCTGAAACAAGTGATGAAATTGCTTGGTGACTGATGCTATATAGCCTTTTATGCTTGTAATATTGTTTCAAGTTGCACAGTTGCTAGCTTGTGTTTTGGTTCTCTGTTTTCGGTTCTGTTGTGTACACTCGTTCTTTTTTATATATATTTATATAATACCACAGCAGGGGCCTCCCTTGCTGTTTTCCGTTCAAAAAAAAAGTTGCACAGTTGGTAACAAATAAAAAGAATGCTCTGGAGACTGAGATTGGCATGTATTGTAACTTTATAGGCTTTTGCAAATGCTCTTGTGCACATGAATTCCACTGGCCCAGGACACTTGGACTCAACTAATTCTATTGAGGAAAAGGACAAGATCAATGATATAACAGGTCTTCAAAACATGGCCAGGTCGTTATCTGCGCAACATTCAGGTGAGTTTTGCAGTCCATGAAATGTTTTAGTGGCCATAAAAATTGCATGCAGAGAAACTGATCTTGCTTTAAAATTTGAGGAAAAATAAATTTCAACAGTGAATACTGAGTCTTCTTAAATCTTTGAAATATTTGAAATTTGAACATATCTTTTTCAAATAGCTTTCCAATACTATTGGTTCTTCTGTCACAGTCCACACACAGTCTGCTGAATACATGAACAAGAGAGCTTCAGGTGGTCATGCAAAGGACAAGTTGCAATCAGGAAAACCCAAGTTACCTGGAAGTTCAAGGTTTATGTTAGGGATCAAAACAAGGAACATAAAGAAACTTCTCCATAGCCGTGAAAAAAACTTTAGTGGGATTTGAAGCAATCTTTGTTTGGCATCTTCTGCATGATTGAGAAGAACGGTCATGATCTTCGATCGGAGCTACTTTCTATATTGTAAGAGGTGATTTTCCCCTTAATCTACTCATTTATGTAATGAGAAAAACAATTTATTTCCTAATAGTACATTTGTGCTTCAGTGTCTTATCCCAAGTTCTTACGGATTGCTTATTTGTTTTCAGCCATCTAGATAGCTCAACATGTTACATTTCCATCACTAATCATTTTTTTCATTATCTGCACCCACATCATTTTTTTTGCTGATTGTCTGCTGCTCAATCTGATCAGATTGATTACTGTTTAATTTAAACAGATAAGTATTGCTAGACACTACTGGTTGACTACATGTCAGACTTACTGCTAGCTGTGGCTGATTGGCTATTGCTCTATCTGATCAGATGAAATATGAAAATTTTCCTATAATTTACAGGTCCAATTTTTTTGCATAACGGAAGCATGATATGGAGTTCATGGATGTGCCTTTAGAAACTGATGCTGATTGTTAATTGTTCACGGATTGCTTTTTCTTTCAAGAAAAAGGAAGGGCCTCTATTTCTTCATGGAAAGGTACTGTTCAGCACAATTTCACAGTAGAAAACTTGTCACATTTCATTGAGCATGAACTTGGACCTTTTTTCTTTTTGATAAATGGCCTAATAAACAACTGGAAATCTAGAAGGTTGTTAGCTCGAAGTGGTAAGCATGTATCCTACCCTGTTTCTTTTTTAGCACTGTAACACATGCCTGTGTGGTAAACGAATATGCAACCTCTGATCCAAGAGCTCATGATATGTGATAACAAATCTAATATCAGCTGACAAGAGTGTTGATTTGTTAGTGGTAGAATTAATTTTGGAGCCTCCTCTCTCATCCTAACCGTTTAAATGAGAACAATTTGTGTCGTGTTTTGAGGAAAGTTACAAACTGAAATTAAATAATTTCCCAAGGACTTGTCTGTGGCATGTTCCAGAACTGTGCAAATGAACCCTGCATTAGGGTGTTAGAGGAGTACGAGAGCTGCGAGGACGGTCGCAACTCATGTGCGCGTCATAAGCCTAGGGTTAGTCAACTCATTTGTTGAGAGATTCACCACCATAAGTACTGTTAAATTTAAGCAGTTATATATAGCTTGGTTAATTTGTCAACGCTGATAACATGGACGTCATTATTGGGAGTTTGGCCTGTATGTTTGAAGTGATTCTTACTTGTAGTTCACATTTCTTTCTAATTAATCGAAGAGAAGTGGAGGCAAGCTACATCGGTGGTAACGCCGCATGAAGTGCAAGAAAGGTAGACATTCCAGGCCACACACGCCGGTCATCTGATTGGAGGATGCTAATAAAGAAAGTCCATGAACACGACGACCAGCTCACAACATATTTGTTAATTAACGCGTTAAGGCTTTCCGGGTTGTTGTATTGTACTGTATACAGTATGTTGCAGCAAGCCAATCCTCGAATAGCTGCTAAATACAGACAAGGAAGCCATCGAACCATTACACACTGACCTTATGTGTAGCTAGCAGCAGCACGGTACATCCCATATAATGTTGCCATCCAGTGGGAACAAACGGCACAAATCTACCGATTATCTATCGAGTTTGTCGTGACTAGTGATTGGCTACTGTGAGCTTAGAGAACTATCTCCGGTGACCGTCTTGTGGCTCCTACATCTATCTCTATCTATAAGAGAAGAGGCTGTGCACCCAGCAGTCTCGACCTTGGCTTTAATCTCTGGCCGGTATTGCAAGCTACTTTTTCGTTCCTAAATATTTATGGTTTAATTTTTTTTATCAATTTTAGCCGTTGATCCCCGCCGACTCTGCTCATCTTCAGCCCGAGCTGCCAGCACTACTCCTCGTCTTCGGCCTGAGCGTGACACCTTCCTCGCCCCAAGCCCGACGCCAGGCCGCACCAACCCAACCTCCCTACTCGTGGCCCGGTGACACCCCAGGCCGGCTGAGCTCTCTTCTGCCCGTGTGACAATAGGCCCATCGGTCCAGCACAGGGCCCAACTCTCCTTGGCCCAAAAACTTGGATTTGGCCTAGATCCGGCCCGGATTCTCTGCTTCGACCCGCTCCGGCCCAGATCCACCACGCCATGGTGACTACACCAACCATCAACACCGACACCATCGTCATAGCCTCAGCCGCCGCCGGCATTCCTTCGGTCAATTTGGTTGCGGCCATCACCACCATCTAGGCCGCCGTCGCTGCCTCCCGTGAGCGCGCTGCGGTCGTCAAGGTCGTGTCACAGCAGGAGTAGGCTGCCATGACAGCCATGACCGCTACCACCTTTGGAGTCACCATCGCTACCACCAACCTCATTGCTGCCCTCGTAGCCCTCTAGGCACGCGTCGCTGCCGCCGAGGCTGAGGTCCAGCAGGCGTGAGCTGCTGCGGCCGCCCTCGAGCTCCAGCTCGCTGACATCCTCGGCGTCACTGCACCACCTCCACCTCGTTCCACTACAGCGACACCGGTGGCACCACCAGCGTCGCCAGCAGCTCCAGAGCAGGCGGCCCCCGCAGTTGGCACATTCAAGACTTCCTCCATCGGCTACCTCCACGCTCAGGCTGTCGGCATCTAGGACATCTGAACACTGGTGCCTATCGTCCTCGGCATCACGTCCACCTAGTACCTGTTGGCGTGACCTCGTGCTGCTGACGCTCCAGCACTACGCCTTCGACGACCACGTCTCCTCCGATGCTCCTATCCTCGGCGATCCCCATTGACATTGGATGGACAACGTGGTCCTATCGTGGTTGCTCAACACCATCATCGTCGACCTCCAGGAGAGCACTCGCGCCCATGACCGCACCGCTTAGCAGCTTTGGGTTGCCCTCGAAGAGCAGTTCCTCGACAATCATGAGGCGCGTGCCCTCCACCTCGATGCGCAGTTTCAGCTCTTCGTGCAGGGCGATCTAAGCGTCGACGACTACCGCTGCAAGATGAAGCGGATGGCTGACGGCCTCTGCGACCTTGGTGAGCATGTGGAGGACCGTACGCTTGTTCTCAACGTCCTACGGGGGCGGAACAAGAAGGACGATCACGTCAAGGCGTACCTGAAGCGGGCCTGGTCATTCCCCTCCTTCCACGTTGTACGCAACGACTTTCTAGAGGAGCTCACTCTGGACGTTGAGGCCCCTTTGGCTTCAGCCACCGCTCTCGCTACTTCAGGTGGACAGCAGCAGTGACATTCACCCACTCCTCAACCCCCATCCTCCCCTGCCCCCTTCGGCGGCCCTCGACTCCCCCCAACACTGGCAGTGGTGGCCGCAGCGGTGGGGGTGGCAGTGGCGGCGGCCGGGATGACGGTGGCGGCCATAGTCGTCACACCCGCAGTGGTGGCGGTGGTAGCGGCACCAGTGGCGCCACTACACCGACTACCGACCAGGGTAGGGGCGACTACCACTGTCCATCCTTCTACAACCCCTGGACCAGCACCATCCAAATGTGGTCAGGCCCGTCCAGGCCGTCGGTCCCATCCATGCCGCCGCACGCCTTCTTAGTCGCACCGCAGGTGGGGCCACCCTTCACGCCTCCTCTGGCACCCCTGCCTCTTCCTTGAGCTTCGCCACCCCAGTCGTAGTCCTGGACGCCGTGGTCAGGGGGGTGGGATCCACAATCCCTCGATGGCTCCTTCAACACCATGGAGTTGACTCCCCCCACGTCCGTCACCGACTGGGTGGCTGACTCTAGCACATCCAACCACACCACCCCGTACTCAGGTAGCATCTCCTCTCCCCGCCCCCTTTGGCTCTCCATCCCCGGTCCATCATTGTTGGTAATGGTTTCATTCTACCCGTCACCTCAGTAGGCGACTCGGTGCTTCTCGGGGCATTCTACCTCAATGATGTCTTGGTCGCCCCAGACCTCATTCAACGTCTTCTTTCCGTTCGTCGCTTCACCACTGATAACTCTTGTTCTATGGAGTTTGACCCCTTTGGTTTATCGTCGAAGGATCTGGCTACATGGAGCGTGATCGCGAGGTACAATAGCTCAGGTCCTCTGTACACCATCTCGCTTTCTGCGTCGAGCACCTTCATCACAGATGCTCCACCGTACTCCCTAGCAGCCGCGGCTTCGACCTCCACTTGGCACCGCCATTTTGGTCATCCTGGCCCCGATGTCCTCTCCCAGCTGTCACGCAGCTCCGTGATTACATGTACTAGGGCTTCTTCTGAGTTGATGTGTCATGCGTGTCAGTTGGGTCGTCACAATAGGTTACCTTTTCCTAGTTCTTCGTCAAAGGTTGTACGTGTGCTTTTGATTTGATCCATTGCGATCTTTGGACTTCTCCTGTACCCAATGTTTCTGGATATAAGTACTATTTGGTTATTCTGGATGAATGTACTCATTACTCATGGACCTTTCTGCTGCGCCATAAGTCTGACACGTTCCCCACTCTCTCACTTTTTCGCTTATGTGTCAACGCAGTTTGGTTGCACCATCCAGAGCATCCAGTGTGACAATGGACGTGAGTTTGATAACTCCTCCCGCACCTTCTTCCTTTCTTATGATGTCCAGTTTCAGAAGTCGTCCCTACACGTCCCCACAGAATGGCAAGACTGAGCGCATAATTCATACCACTAACGATGTCGTACGCTCCCTGTTGTTTCAGACTTCCCTTCCAACTCGCTACTGGGCTGAGAGCCTTCACGCTGCCACCTACATTCTCAACCTCCTCTCCACCAAGGCCATCTCAGCCCCCTCCCCCCACTTCGCTCTTTTCGGCACAACTCCCTCCTACGCCCACCTTCGGGTCTTCAGGTGCGACTGCTACCCAAACACCTCTGCCACTGCTCCCCATAAGCTCGCCCCTCATTTCTATCGATGTGTCTTTCTTAGGTACTCCTATGAGCACAAAGGATATCGGTGTCTCTATCTCACCACGAACCACATGTTCGTCTCCCGGCACGCCGTCTTCGGTGAGTCATTCTTCCCCTTTGCTTTCTCCTACACACCTCTTGATGACTTAGACTCCCTCTTCTCGTCTAGTCCTGCGGTTCAACCAATCGCTCCACCCTACCCCTCTTCTATTGCAGGTACTTCAAAAATTGTCGCCACACAACGCATGGCACCGGCGCCCCAACCCACGCCACACGCAGCCTCGACACCTCAGCCCGTGCCACCCGCGGCACCAGCATCACCATTCACGCCTTCATCCATGCCACGCGCAACCTCGACTTCATGCTTCACCCAGTCATCTGGCTCCCACACCAGAGCCCTCTCGCGTCGGGTCGTCAGTCTACCACCCCGTCGCCATGGCTCGTGACACCCACAGCACCCACACAATGGTCACCTGTCGTGCTGCCACGGTCACCAAGCCTGTGGATCGTTTACAGCTCTTCGCCGCCGCCGCTCCCCCAACACTGTCTCTAGTCCTGACCTCTGTCTGTAGCGCACTCACGGACCCCCACCGGTGCCGCGCTATGGTGGAGTACGAGGCCCTGCTGTCTAGCAGCACGTGGGACTTGGTCCTCGACCTTTTGGGGCCAATGTCATCAATGGCAAGTGGATCTTCAAGCACAAGTTCAAGGTAGATGGCTCTCTGTACCGGTACAAGGCTCATTGGGTCCTCCGGGGGTTCACCCAGCGCCCCGGGGTGGACTACAATGAGACCTCGTCAAGCCTGCCACCGTCCGGACTGTGCTGACTCTGGCTGTCTCTAGGGTTTGGCCCATCCACTACCTTGACGTCAAGAACGCATTCCTCTACGACATTCTCCGAGACAATCTACTACTCTCAGCCCACCGGCTTTGTTGACCCTGCTCAACCTCAGTTGGTATGCCGGCTAAACAAGTCCCTCTACGGCCCGAAGCAGGTGTCGTAAGCATGGTACCACTGCTTCGCCTCCTACTTGGTCTCGCTGGGCTTCGTGGAGGCCAAGTCGGAAACCTCGTACGTCTACCGCCACGGCGCCGACACTGCTTACCTGCTGCTCTACGTCGACATCGTCCTCACCAACTTGAACTCGGAGCTTCTCCAGCGTACCACTACAGCTCTCCAGCAGCAGTTCGCGATGAACGACCTCGACCCTCGTCACCACGTCCTCGGTGTCTCAGTAGAGCAGCGGTCTGACGGCCTCTTCCTCCACCAGCGCCAGTATGCTCGGGACATCCTTGAGCGTGCTGGCATGAGCGACTGCAAGCCCTGCTCCACGCCAGTCGACAGTCAGGCCAAGGTCTCCTCCAACATGGGGGCTCCCGTCAGCGACCCGACTGCCTACCACACCCTGGCTGGGGCTCTCCGGTACCTCACCTTCACCAGACCCGACATTGCCTACGAGGTCCAGCAGGTGTGCCTCCACATGCACGATGCCCGTGAGCTCCATCTCACAGCCGCGCATCATTCAGTACATGCAGGGTACCCTCAACCACAGCTTGCTTCTTCACCGCACCTCTACGTCGGACCTCGTCGTCTACACTGATACTGACTAGGCCGGTTGTCCCGACACTAGCCAGTCCACTTCGGGCTATACGGTGTTCCTCGGTGACAACCTCGTCTCCTGGTCCTCGAAGCATCAGAACGTCGTGTCCCATTCAAGCGCTGAGGCGGAGTACCGCGTCGTGGCCAACGACATGGCAGAGACGTGCTGGCTTCTTCAACTGCTTGTGGAGCTGCATAGTCCCCTATTGTGGGCCACTCTGGTCTACTATGACAACGTCAGCGCCGTCTAACTCTTCACCAATCTCGTTCAGCACCAGCGCACCAAGCATGTTAAGATTGATCTTCACTTTATCCGCGAGCGCGTTGCCATCGGGGATGTTCGTGTCCTCCATGTCCTAATAATATGATTTCTTTTCTAATAACGTGATTTAGGGTATAGCTGTTGGACCAAAAC
>VSTD030004305.1:0-10362 GCA_008808055.3 Sporobolus alterniflorus
CGATCTCAAAATGTATGCTACTTTATTTGAGATTTGATTGGTACTTCTTTTTTTCTCCATCGTTGAACTGGAAGCATAAAGCCAATATATTCTGAAGAACAATGCTATTTAATAGCAACTTTACTTGAGCAGATAGTAGTTTATAGTTGATATATTTGTTCTGAGAAGTTATTGACTTATAGTCATTATCCATCCCATATAGCCCAAATGACCTTGTGTTGTCTTTATCACCATGCATGGGTCCAGAAAGAAAAGACAGTACTCTTCAAAGTCAACTAATCTATTTTTGGCGGGCATAAAATACGAAAATGCATTTGTTTTTTTCTCAATAATAAGATTCTGTGCACAAAAACTGGTTAAGCAATTGCATTCCGGATCTATTACTCCTGAGAATCTTAGTAGTGTAAAAACAAAATGAAAATTCGGAGAAGTTATAGTCCTCTGAAGAACTTTGGCTGCCATGTCTTACGCACACAGCAAGGCCAAACTTTTTTTTTCATCGATCACATATAAGAGCTGCATGTGTTTGCATTGTGCAAGAAGAAATATATCCTAATAAAGCTCAAGAAACAATAAACAAAAATAATTTAAAATAAGAGAAAGACAACTGACAGAAGGTCTAATATAATTACAAATGTGCCACAACGAACAAGCATAGATTGAGAAAACCCTGAACTGCTCTCTCACTCCTACACAAGGGTCATACAATACTATGTGATGACTGTCGGGCTGGTACCGTAGCCGCGGCTCGGGAGGGGCTTAACCTGCACTTTGATGTGTGGAAAGTTGAGAAGAATTTTTAACTCAATCTAGAAATTTGCTCTCAGTGAAAGTAGAACCCGGGACTTGGCAGGTGCTCCCTTTTGCACAGCTGTCATACATAGAAGCTAGGTAGCTGCTTGCTAGTGCCATATCAGAGATTCGATGCAGAAATTCACGTGAAAAAGCAGGAAGCGTCGCTTAGTTAAACACGCGCCGAGGAAAGCTGGTATTTAACCTTTAGCGGCTCGTCAATTATTCAAATCACATCCACGCACTAGGCATAATGTAGCTTGCATTTTAAGCGCACATATTCGGCCTTAGTGATGTATGTAAACCCAAAGCACAAGAATATATGTAGTCAGCACGAAATTTACAAAATCCAAGTAGAAGCAAAAAAATCATGTCTTATCATCTCTGAATTACTAGGCCCTGCTTTTTTATATGAAAAATCAAATCCCTACCTTTGCATCTCATGGTGCACGCAGCCTAACCAGAATGACCCGTGATTACAGTGACTCAGTGATCACTCTAGCTTTTAAGTTTGAGAATCTACTCGTTGCATAAAGGAAGGAGGTAAATGTGTAAGTGTAATTCTATATATATTATTGTTTTTAATCCACCTAAAATCAAGTTTGTTTCCTGTTTTATTTGGCTCAACATATATACCAGTTCAACAACTATATATTATTATTAATTAGCATACAAAACCGTCTTTGGCTTCAACTGATTAAAGATCATCATGCACAAAAGTTCCAATTGCAACCTTATTAGGCGAACCACTTATCACACACGTATGCCTTCCGTATCCAATCATAGCGTGCAGCTGCATTTCACTGAAGGTTAAGGTGTGAACATGCCTCAATTGTTTGTCAACGGATCCCAATATATACATAGCGGTGAAAAAGCACGCTCGAAACTTTTTTAAAGTATACGTAGTAAAATTTATGAATGGAAGCGTCTGAAATCTTGTCCTTTCATTCATGAGTTTTGACACGGTGTTTATAGGGTACCTAATGCTTCCTTCAATCTTAGCCGTTAATTTTTATTACATCATTAATAATTTTGTTATCTAACACATACTAATTTATCACTTAAAGTACTTCTCAATAGTTACATCTTCCTGATTTTAATCATTAAATCTAGACAAATAAATGACTCACGTTAATTGTACATACTGTAGCAAAACTCTTCATCCACTCCTTTTACCTTTGCATGATCTTTGAACATGTTTGATTATCATGCGATTAGTTTAGGGCTCATCATGACTATCCAGATCCAAACTAAAGCGCAGTTCACACACGAGTCATAGGTTACGTAGACAAGATCCACTAAATATTATTTAAGCTAATTCTCTTAACATGCAAAGTACCAACATCAGCAACCAATTATGTCATGTCACGCCAGTATCCGTCCAATATCACATGTCACATTATTTTGCATAATAACAAAACTTTAAAATGATTTATCACACTCATATGATATCTATTTAAAATTCTGTTTTCACCGTTGTGTTCTACGCGATGAGATGAACAAAATTAGATCCCACTTGCCTATGCTTTTAAAAATTAAATTAACTCATCACTGCTTTAAATCTTCACTGTCTATTTGTATCAGCTGAATCAACCGCATGTATTTTCTTTATTTTTTAGCTCAAAAAAATTCGTGTCAGCCCAATTAACATCGTCTCCTCCCTTTTCCCTCCTCGGTGCGGCCTCTCCTCTGACCGACATCATCATGCCGCCGTGCCATGTCACGCTTCCTTCCCATTGAGCCAATAAGATCTCACCAGCTCCGCTTCATTTTTCGGTAATGTTTTATCCCGTCTCCTCTCCTCGAGTCAAAACTGAAGCATTAAATCCACACTGTCGTTATGGACCACCCGACTCTCAATCTCCACTGCTATAAAAAGATCATCTTAATCTTCATCACTCTTTCTACACTACAGAAACCACTTAATTACATCTCTATTTTATCTCATACTTAGCCAGAGCACCATGCCATCGGAGCTCCATTTACTGTCGTCGTTCCCTTTCATCGCTATCTCACGTTCATCGTTCCTCCACACAACGACGTCAACGATGATTATACTCCTTCACATCTCAAACAACTTATCGACATGTAAATTAACATAAAAAGATATTTTAAAATACTGTAGTATCACACAGAGTTATAAACTAGTTTACTCTGTCCAAGCGTAATGTGGGCATGTAAATGCATGGAATGACTCAAGAACTGAGCTACTAGTCGCCGGTCAAGAGAGGGTGTTGTTTACCAATCTCCCCTTTTGTACTTTCCACCAGCAGGCCAAGCTAAAACAACAGCCACTGCGGAGCTGAGCTACCTTTCAGCATTGAGGAGGCCATCCATTTCGATCGATTGGACGTTAACTTCATCGCCGCGCCATGATGATGCATGCTCAGTCAATCTCAAGACATCCTGACGTGGTCTTGTTTATTTAACTTGTTGGATTGTGAATGAGTTTCCTTCCTGAAGTGTGACCTGTCTGCACTTTCTGTTCCCTTGCCGAGTTGGACGTTAACTTCATCGCCGCGCATGATGATGCATGCTCAGTCAATCTCAAGACATCCTGAAGCATGATGATGCATGCTCAGTCAATCTCAA
This sequence comes from Sporobolus alterniflorus, assembly GCA_008808055.3. Lineage (NCBI taxonomy): Eukaryota > Viridiplantae > Streptophyta > Magnoliopsida > Poales > Poaceae > Sporobolus > Sporobolus alterniflorus. The sequence goes on from VSTD030004305.1 coordinate 3,385, forward strand.
GACATCCTGACGTGCTCTTTTTGACTCCAGCTTCACAGTTCAGAGCCTCTTCTTGCCTCTTGGTGGTGGCAATAACTCTTCCCTGAAGGACATTTTGCATGCTGGTGTGTATGTGGGCCGAGTTCACCTCAGAGGTACTACAAGGAACAGAAATTTTCGTCGGACTAAATAAATTTCGTCGGCTTGAGGAAAAGCCAAAGGAAATCAAGCAATTTCCGTCGGCAAGCGAGCCGACGAAAATTACCTCAACTTCCGTCGGCCTACCACCGGCCGACGGAAGTTACATAGGCCGACGGAAGCTAGTGCGATAACTTCCATCGGCCAGGGCAGCCGACGGAAGTTACAGGACTTAACCAAATCGCGTCCATGACCCGCCTGCCACTCGAGTCCCAGGTCTACCACTCGCTTCTGCTGCCGCCACGCTCCTACAGTCACTGCCGCCCGCTTCTGCCACCGTCGCGCTCCTCAGCCGCTGCCCTCACCGGCTCATGCGCCGCCCTTGTCGGTAGCTCGCCCACCCGTCCTCAACTGCCCGCACCCCTGCAGCCCACCGTCGTCGTCTGGTCTGCACGTCCGTGCCTGTAGGCCACCATCGTCTCTCGACCACTGGCCCGTGACCGACCCTCTGCTCCCGGTCATCAACGCCCGCCCGACCCCCGGTCCCTGACGCCCGGTCGCCACTATCCATGCCACTAGTGAGCTCCGTCCGCTGCTGTCCCTGCCACTCGAGCCCGCCCATCCTCCTTCTTCACACCGATGACCATCGCGCACAGGTGAGCTCACCCCCCCTAGCCCCCTCCCCTGCGACAGATTTGGAAATGCCATCTATTTTGATAGGCTCTGGGACCCACCAGTATTCTGTGACAAAATTTCATATATCGTTACAAATATATTAAATATGTGACACCAGCCTTAAACGTCACCCTAGAAACGTCATAGATCTCCTGATTTCTTGTAGTGGGTGTAGGGCCGTGGTATCTAGAAACACGTGGTACTTATGATGCATCTTTATTGAATGATTTTTTTGCCTCTAGAATGACTGATGAAGGTCATGAGTGGATGTACGATGGTTGGAAGAAAAGTGGAGCTCACACAAAGGAATGGATGAACAAGGCGCAGGAATTTATCGATCGTGCATTCTCTGTACCAGCCAATCAGGATGTGAAGTGCCCATGCAGTAGATGTAGAAACATTCTTTGTGAGGACAAGAGAACGTTGACACTGCACATCTACAAGTTTGGTTTTATGTCAGACCCTTTGTGAGGATAAGATGACACATTTCTTTTTACATATTTTGTTTTGCAGTTACGTTTTCGGTTGCCTGAGGAGGGCAACCACCAGGCGCACACATTTGAGGTCTTCAACCACACTGCTCACAAGGTCATGAAGGACACAATTTCCTATGCTCGCATTCAGGCAAACAATACGTACTACAAGGACGTCATTGACCAGAAAATGAACAAGAAGCTGAGTTCTTCAGCAATTTACTTGTCTGGGGAGGAATACAGTCAGGTAAAGGTTTCTAAGTCTTTTTATATTCAATATTTGATATTGGTTGTCACATGACGCGCTGGCTCCATCTTTGTTTAGGTGATGATTTTGTCATTCAGGAACTGCATGGAGGTTTACTTAAAATTTTGCAGGTATTGGTCTTCACCTGAATTCAAGGCAAAATCTGAGAAGAAAAGATTGGACCGTGGAAAAGACCCAAAGCACACATACGATGCTGATGGACATGTCCGCAAGTCACAACGCATGATAAGATTCTATGGTTCAAGTGCTATATTTTTGTATATTGTGATGCGACTAACTCTGAACTAGAGGCCAAGAGGGATGGTGTTATGAGGAGTGACATCGAGGTCTTCGTAGAGCACCAATGAGGACCCGATCATTTCAAACCCGGATCAACTCTGTTCACAGTCGGCCATGAATGCTTTGGTGAGTTGTCACAATTTCTCAATGTTTTGCACCGTTGTTCTCTCTCTAACCTGCATTTCTGTTATTTTTGCCAGAATAAATATAGTCATGAAATGGTGAGACTCTATGGAGAGGGGGTCAATTGGAGACAACAAGACATCAACCCAATGGCCTTGTACACTAGCGGAGAGGGGGAAAGAGCCATGCATGTACGGTGAGTCGATGGTTCAATTCTAATATTTGTCTTTGCAATGTGTGATAAATTCTTATATAATACATGTTGCAGGTATTCTATGCTAAATGGCATAATTGACTCTCGGAAGGTGAGAGTTCAAAAGGTTGTGCCACCATCGCAGAGCTAAGGGGGGAGTAGATTCATCCCTCGCCGCTCGGAAGACCAGCTCGAGATTGAAATGCTTAAGGAGAGTATGTGGCAGCGGGGCGAAGAAATGCGGTGGCGGGTGAAATGCTTAAGGAGAGTATGTGGCAGCGGGATGAAGAAATGCGGTGGCGGGATGAAGACCAGAGGTAGTGGGATGAAGTCTAGAGGCAGTGAGACGACTTCTACGCTAAGGCCTTCGCTCAATGGCAAATATTCTTCAGGTTAGTTGACTTAACTATTTCATTCGTTATCGAGCACTTAACAGTACTTTCAAAACTAATTCATTGCATTACAACATGTATAGCAAATGACACAGGAGCAAGGAATTCAGGTGTCATAGTTCCAAGCTCCGCCACCACTACCTCACTTCAGGTCGCCTCTTGGAGCTCCGGTACGTTTCCTATAATTAGCGTCTTTCAGCTCCTTCATTTTGATGTTCTTTACTCGATGTAGGTTTTGCATATACCATCGTCCGGTACATCCAAACAAGCTATACGGCACGTCGAGAGGTAGTAGTGCCCACTCTAACCATACAAATGATGATACGGCTTGATTTCTTCTTGTGTTCGCTATGTGATACATGGGTGTGTTGTAAACTTGTTATGCACTGTTTGAATGCTGATATTAATGTTTGTGATGTACTGTTATTTGCGTCTGAGGCGGTGTCCTTTTAATATTAAAAAAACAAAATTGCGTAAAGTTACTGGGCTGTAACTTCCGTCGGCTGACCATAGCCGACGGAAATTATAGCCCAGTAACTTTCATCGGCCGAGAGTGGACCGACGGAAGTTACCCCAAAAGAGCCGACGAAAGTTAGGGTTTCTGTGATTTTTTCCGTCGAGGCCGACGGAAGTTAGCCCAAAACCAACGAAAAAACTAAATTTCATCGGCTTTTGCTAACTTCTATTGTCATCTTCCCAACGGAAGTTTCAGTGATTCCTATAGTGAGGCCCAATGATTCAATGGTTACCGAAACCCAATAACTGAGCCTAATTGAGCAGAAGAAGAAATAATTATTGGCAAAAAACCATATTTTCCCAACACCTCTAAGTAATTTTAAAATTATTTTAAAGCTTCTGCGTAGAAAGGAAAAAATATCTTTATTTTAAACCCCAGCGCCCCCGTCATCCTCTCTCTATTTCCTCTCTCTCCCTCTTACAACTGGGGCCCACTCCTCCGGCCAGCTCACCGGTAACCTTCCTCTTCCCCACCCCATACCGGGAGCTTTATTCAATTATGGGTCTCCCAACAGTGGGTTTCTCCCAAATAGGAATTCAACGTTGAGCGTTGAGCTTCTCCTATAGCACTATAACAGTACTGCCCCGCTCTTAACTGAATTGAAGCAGCTGGCCTGACTAAAATATCCTTCTCTCGTTCAATGGAACACCATCTGTTCAATCGATCCCCGAAAGGCGGCCAACGCCGCTGCTAAATCCTCCGTCGCCATTGCCCCATAAGCGTGGCGTGTGCTGCCAAGAGTATAAGTTGGGCCAGAATCATGTTGGGCCGTGGCCCAGAAAACACCCTAGCCTATATAATGAGCCCCCTCCAGGGAGATTGCCGTCGCGCCTGTGCTGCCGAGAGTCGACGTGCTGGCGTCCCTCACTCGACCAGGAGTCCAGGTAATCGTCCCTCCCTCGGTCACCACGCCCTTCGGCTCCATCCCGGCGCCCTGTCACCCACTGCTGGGTTTCTTGACCGGATCCCGCCGAATCAGAGCCGGGCCGAGGCGGAACGGCCGCCCAGAAGATGGCGAGGCGGCAAATTAGGTAAGGCGGCTGCTAACGCCTTACTGCTTAACTGACGCTTAATAACTATGGATGAATGCTAATATTTGTGTACTAATCTGTTAGACGCGGGTCGTTCTTTCCCGTTTGAGTTTTAGCATCTAGGTTTATACGGCATGACCACCAGAAGAGGTGTTCGAAAATTCGGCGGAACTACAAAAATCGGACGTCACCGATCTCGTAGGTTTTTGAAAATTTTGGCAAAAATCGGTGAAAATAGGAAAAGTTTGGCCGAAACGCACCGAAGACGACGGAGGAACAGTGAAAACCGGGAATACCGATAAATCGGTCGGTTTGGCAGATAAATTGGTCGATTTTTTAGAAAACCGACGTGGTTGTGGACGTCGAGTTCTTCATCCTGGACACAGTGTGTGAACTGGTCGGATGTGAAGGGAGAGAGAGGTCGCTCATGACCTCCTCCTTGTGCGGCAAGTGAGGCGGTACCACCACCAGTATCATCTCCATCGTTACCATTAGATTCTTGATAGGTTGGACTATTTTTATCTTCTGTACTTGCATCAGATCTGACTGACATTCTCTTCAGTCTTGTGCTTTGCCTTTTTGGCCTTATAGCATATATTTTTCTTTTTTTCATATGACTGTCACCAATGTTCTTTCGTGCTCATTGTGAAACAGATTGTGATCCAGTACGACGTTGAAGATCTTGAGGGTCAGCTATAGCAGTCACCATCAAACTAGGAATGTCAGCATCAGTTTCTGTTGATTCCTCATCTAGTTCAGGTTAGACCGTGGAGCTAGCACGCTTCATCCACTAGGGTTGCTCGCATCAACCAAAGTGAGCTCTATCAATTAATTGAATGGATCATCATCATCATGGTATGAAGAGACTCTATATATGCTATTCTAAATTCTGAGATTGTAGTTGACCGAGTCCAGAATACCTCAATATTAGGAGTTTGGACACTAGCACTGCTTTCTCTACTGTTCCTGATGATTCTGGTGATCATAGCGAAGAGAATTCTGACTACGGATTCCTCTATGCACTTTTGCTATTCCTCGAGAAACCTGGCTAGCTGGTTGTTCAGAGGAAACTCAAAACATCGCAAGAATTTTTCAGGAGATAAAAACCTTGTTTCGCAGAGGTCATTGGTGATGGCCGGCCGCTTCTTTTCTGCTTCAGCTAGGGCCTTTTCAAGCTCACATCACAAGGTTGACTCGTATCTTTTCTTCTTTGTATATGAAAAATGTCTTCTCTTATTATCATCGTGATAATTTCAGCTTTGTAATTCTTAGAAATAAAACATTTGTCCCAAGTGCCCATTCTGACTCCTCCTGATCCTACCTAATGCAAGCTGCAAGGTACCTCAGCACATCAGCATTCTCCAGTGCTGCTGCTGCTAAGACAGGCTGGTCAACAACTGGAATGCCGTCAACTATCATCCGTCACAACAAGTCGGCATTGGTGAATTCTGTTGGAAGTAAACCGCCAACCTTTTCATCTGTTACACAAAACAAGCACCTAATGCAGGCTGCAAGGTACCTCAGCACATCAGCATTCTCCAGGGCTGCTGCTACTAAGACAGGCTGGTCAACAACTGGAATGCCGTCAACTATCGTCCGTCACAACAAGTCTGGCATTGGTGAATTCTGTTGGAAGTAAACTGCCAACCTTTTCATCTGTTACACCAAACAAGCATGATCCTTCTTGGGAAGCTATACTGGCACGTAGGCATCCGAGAAACAAGCATGATCCTTCTTGGGAAGCTATACTGGCACGTAGGCATCCGAGGGTTGCAGCTTGGGTGGCTAGAACACGGCAAATGTAAGTATTACTACTTGGTTAATTGTCTTCACTTTACATATCTAATTGTTGTCTTCTCTTTACATTCATCCAATGTATTATTATATATACATTGGATGAATGAATACTGTTGTCTGCTTCCTCATGTTTCCTTAATTGTGAAATTCATATCTAAGTTGCTCTCGTTAGTTAGAATTTTTGTTTTAGTAAAAAACAAAATCACCCGGATATATATAATTGGCATTGTTCCAGATTTCTGCTATTTTGTTTTAAACTGTAGTAATGAATGAATACTAGCTCAATTTTTCGGCATGGAGATACAAAAAGGGCACATGCAAAATTAATGGCACCTTATATTGAATAGAAACACTTGTGCTTTGTGCATGCTATGTTGTGCATTAGCATAAAAAAAAAGATGCAACTATGCCTCCTTTTAAACTGTACAACACAGTCATAGCATGTGAAAGGTATAGGATATACTTAAAATAGTCTTTGATGCTGATTCATAGTCTTCTTTTGAACGGCTGTGTAACTGGCCAAGTTAGCCATAGCATATGAAGCTATACATGTATGTAAATCAAGTCATTGAAGCTGGTTCATCATAACCTTTGTCTGAATGGGTGCATACTGCTTTTTTTTTGCTTCCAGTTATGAGCAGAAAATTAAAAAATTGTATTCATTTCTTGTAAACCAACATGTATTGTTGAATCAGCAGTCATAGAATATATATGCATTCTGAATTTATAGTTTAATCTATTTCATATTCCTTTTTTCCTTCTCTGATCTGCAGGCTTGCCTATTTGTTTGCTTACTTGCTGATGTTAGCTCTTTGGTATGTAATACGCGTCGATGACTACCCCCTCACACAAGTGATGGCTGCAAAACTGCCAATGCCGTGGACCAAAAACCTAAGGGGAAATGCAGTTAGGAGCAACAAGCACTATGAAGTGGGTGTAATATTATCGCATAACATCTGTCTGACATTTCACACTCTTGCTGCAGGCTAATGGTAGAGTAGAGGGCGTGTGGACATGCACTCCTGTGGGGGACGCATCTGCTGCTTTGCCCACTTATTTTAAAAAGATCCAACTTACTCTTGCTTGATGCATGCATGTAATAATATTTATTTG
>VSTD030004306.1:0-10362 GCA_008808055.3 Sporobolus alterniflorus
AGTCGCTTAGCTAGTGATGAAATCACTACACGTGGGTACAGGCCGCTTACCTTTGTAAAGTGTACACCTGTCATGACAGTCGCGCTTACGGTTACACGCAGTGTGGGATCCTCTTTTGACTAGATGGTATGATTTGGATGGGAATGGTATGGTTTTGGTCTAGCCTATGTGGAGACGTATGATCTATACAACCCCTTTGTGGATCATACTTTGAGGTTAATTCAACTTAATTGGGTAGTTTTAGCCTACAATCTTAACGTAGTAATTTTGGTGCTAATAATTGGAGAGTCAAGTATAGGTGCATTTTTGCTTACCATTTTATTTCAATTTTATCCTTGCTATTACCTTGCATTATCATTTTATTCCTGCACTTGCTGAGTACCAACCATAAGTGTGTACTCAACCTTGCTATTTTCGCCTGCTACTCAAACTTGATGCTCAGAAGGAGAAGATAGATTAGATTTTTTCGACGAGAAGTTCTAGGTTACATGTTGCCCCGGTTGCCATTTCTGTGGAGTTATGGAGTCTTCCATTGTTCCATTTCGTTGAGAGTCCTCTTATTTTTTGGAGACATTACTTATGTAATAATTATACTTTATTCGTGATATTTGGTTATTTGTGAACACTTTTGGCCGTATGTATAGAACAATTGATCCTGAGTCATGCATACGATGAGTACTTGATTTTGGCATAAAAATTAAGTATGACAATAATCATTAGAAATCAATATCTTATGAATCAATCAATAGGCAAAGCTAAAAAACCGAAGTCTCACAATTTTGGGCTGGGCTGGGCTGATGAGAGCTAAGCCAAAATTTCTCAGATTTAGATCTTTTCATTTAAATAATGGAAAACAAATCTGGATCTGGGAAGACAAATGATTGGGCAACTACAACTTCCAGCAACAATACCCTTCTTTATACAACATTGTGAGGGAAAGAGTGATATAGTAGCAAATGTTTTAAGTGGAATACCATTGAATATCTCATAGGGAACAACTTGATCTTATGGAATGATCTAGTTCTGCGAGTTATGTATGTCGAATTAACAACAATGATGATGTGTTCATATGTAATTTACATCAAAATGGTCGATTGTTTGTTCACTCCTTATAACTGGCATTCATAAACAACAAATTTATTGAAACAAACAAGTGGTTGTGGAAATTGAAAATGGCTCTAAAAATTAAAATATTCATGTGGTATATATATATATATATATATATATATATATAAAGGTGTGGTCCTAACACTGCTACAATATATCTCTATACCAATGGGTTGTAACCCACTATAGCAATGGGCAAATGACTTGTTGCTACTATCCCGTCGCTGCTGTGCAGCACAATAGCAACAGGTCCGTTGACGTTAGTAGGCCCATTGCTACAACACATTTTTTTAAATAAATAAATTTTATTGCATCTCGTCTCCCTACACCGGCTCCGATGAGATCATCTCGAAACTGACATGGGTGGCCACCCACCCACATGCATGAACATTGCTACCACCATTTACTCCGGCCACTGCAGGCCGCCTCCACCATCAGCTCAATCCGATCATCGTAGGCCGGAGCACTACCACCCGCACGCACACACTGCCTCCCCAACCACCCTCGTGGCTACTGCCTGGACGCACCCACTACCTCCCTAAACCCCTTCAGTCACTCCTGCACGTGCACATGAGTCCTAGTGACTAAGTTCGATACAACTCCTCACACTTCGGTTTTTCAGTAGCTCAGTCTCAACTTTAGAGAGCGAGGTGGTACTAAACCAGTGGAAGCACAATAGCAATGGGCATTGCTGGCATCAGCAATGTCGTTGCTACTGTTGTCATGGTAGTAACATGCAATGATGATGTCAGTAATCCTCGTTGCTACTGTGAGTACATTCCAGATGAATTTGGACATGGGGCAAGTTGCATTGAAAATGTTATCTCCTTAGCTTTCTATGCATACATAGAACGTCAAAAATGGAGCGTGGATGCGATTTGGGCATCCATTTTAGTATTAATGTAACCAGGTCATAGTAGCAATGAGCATCGATGATGTCAGCATAACCGTTGCTACTGTGAGCACATTGTTTTGACTATTTTCATTCATTTCAGATGAATTTTTATGTGAGACTAGTTGTGTTAGAAAGATTATCTTCTTAGCTTTCTGTACATATGTAGAACATCCAAAACATAGCTCGGATGCAATCTTGGTGTTTTTTATCATGAATGTGACTAGGTCACACTAGTAACGGACATTGATGATGTCATCAATGCTTGTGAAAAATAGTAGCAACGGACACTGATGATATTAGCAATGTTCGTTGCTACTGTGCTTAAAACTGCTGACGTTAGAGGCGTACGTGACTTCTAACCACTATAGCGACAGCCCAACCAATGCCCGTTACTACAACAAAACAAGGTCCGGTCGCTATAGTGCATTTTTGTAGTAGTGTAACTAAAGATAATCTAGCTAAGTGGAATTGGAAAGGCAATAAGCAATGTAGCTTCTGCTTAAAAACTAAATCTATTCAACATTTGTTCTATAATTGCTATTATGCAAGATTTCTATGGGGACTAGCTCATATCACTTTTGGGATGGTCACACGATCGACTGTGTGTCTCACCCAGGCACCCCCGAACTCAGCACATTGACTCGACCTTGAGGGGTGGGCCTTATTTAACCCCGGCTTGACAGGTTGCGAGGTAGATAGAGTTCTTATCCACAGCACGTCCAGGCCACAGGCCATGGAACACTACATGAAATCGGCCCACTTTCAGCAGCCATAATTATTGTGACGGTTTTTGAAAAAGCTGCTGAAAATAAACGAATTTTCGGTAGCCACAAAAAACTACCAAACATAAATTTATTTTTAGCGGCCGGTGATAGGCCACCGAAAATAATGGCTAATTTCAGTGGCTAGGGCGAGGCCGCCAAAAATAAGGCTGTATTATTTTTGGCGGCATCTATCTAGCTGCCAAAAATTGTGTGATGTTATTTTCGGCGGCCAGAAAAAATACCGCGGAAAATAACGCAATGCTTATTTTCCGTGGCTTCTCCTAGCCGCTGAAAATTAGGAAACCGCCGCAATTAGAGTACTTTCGGTGGCATTTGGTGGCCACCAAAAACAAGCTATTTTCGGCGGTGACCACTGAAAATAAGCCTTATTTTTGGCTCTTATTTTTTGGCGGCCGGGTGCCACCTAAAATAAGGGAAATGCCACTGAAAATAAGTTAATTTCAGTGGGAAAACCTTATTTTCAGTGGTTTTTGGCTACCGAAAGTGGCTCAGATTCCTATACTAGAACAACTTGAATGCTTCGGCATGCTAAAGTAATGAGTAATGCCCACTTGCTGTCCTACCCTAGCGATAGGTTGACCAAATATAGTGAGACAGTGCCAAATAACGACATCATGGACACCCCGGTCAAGATGGATGGGACATGGTGCAGCATTCGGGCATGTGGTCTTTGACCAGTGACACCCCGACGGTGATAGATGGGACGTGCTGCAGCACTAGTCGGTGGCATGACCTCTCCAGAAAGACTGACGGGACAGGGTGTAGAGTAATGATGAAACCCGTGTCCATGGCAGACGACAGGTGACTCGACAAAGATATCCACCTTCATGTAATTTTTCATGTGATTACGAGGGAATAGATGATGGGCCCTCACCCATGGTCTATAAAAGGCGGCCCAAGCTGCTGCATGAAAGGGAGCTTGTAATCCTCCCTTACAAGCTAGCTCCCATGACTCAATAAAATCATATTCTCACACTGGACATAGGGTATTATGCTCAGGCAGTCCGAATCAGTATACTTCTTTGTGTCTTGGTAGCTATATCATCGAGACGAACTACGTGACCTTGATTCACTAGTCGGTGGTTTCAAATATCGACAATACTTGAAATGTTTAGTGTATTAAAAGTGGATTTATGCTTAGCAACATGTGTAGACGTGCCTTGCTTGGTTGCTATATATACCTGTGGCGTCTTAGTCAGGGCAATAAACCACCAAGCAGAGAAGGCTTAAAATCAGTTTGGCAAAAAGCATGCCAATCCTCCCAGTTCAAAAGCTTAGTTCATCATCATCTTTTTTTAGATAATGGATAATAGTTCCATCCTTTGCTTCATGGAAGCTACAACCACTTATTACAAATTGTCGCAGACTGTCTATCCACGTGAATAAACATAAAGACAACCTACAGTTTGTATGACAAGTTATTACAAGCAAATTCTATTGTTAAAACTCCATCCATGGTCGACGAAAATCTGCAGAGCTATTGTCTCCAGTTTCTAACATGCAAGGTGGGTCATCTCTTTGTCCTGATAATTTCTTTTCAGTTAAGACCAGAAGCAAAGCCAATGCATTTCTCTATAGAGTAGATGCAAAGAAGATTTGATAGGAGCTTTGTCAAAGACAACATCATTTTTAGTATGCCATATTGCCCAGCAGAAGGTAGCTGCACTAACAAGTAGTTATCTTTTGAGTCCCCCCCCCAACCATATTTGCCCATGATCCAAACATATGGTTAGTATTGTGTGGTGGAGAAGAATCTGCCATGGACTCAGTTTTCATACAACAATAGTTATCAAGAGATCCTCAAGATGGCACCATTCGAAGTATTGTATGGACGTCGATGTCATACACCACTCAATTGAATTGAGCCAGGAGAGAAGGTTATTTTTGGTCCTGATCTCATTGATGAAGCCGAAGCGATAGTCCATCGTATCCAAGATAACTTGGAAGCCATGAGGTCATGTCAAGAAAGTTATGCCAACAAAAGACGTCGACCATTGGAGTTTGAAGTTGGAGATCAGGTCTACCTACAAGTTTCACTGATGAAAGACATGAAAAAGTTTGGGATGAAAGGAAAGTTAGCACAGCGCTACATTGGACCTTTTCCCATACTCCAGAAGTGTGGACCGTGGCATACAAACTGGAGTTACTGCCATCCTTGGTAGGTGTTCATGACATCTTCCACGTGTCATAACTGAAGAAGTGTCCAAAAGCATCCATGGATGTAGTACTGACAGAGGTGACACTGCTTGAAGGCATACAAACTAGAGTTCCTCCATCCTTGATAGGTGTTCATCACATCTTCCACGTGTCGCAACTGAAGAAGTGTCCGAAAGCACCCATGGATGTAGTACTGCCGGAAGTGACACCGCTTGAAGCACATTTGACCTATCCTGAGCACCCTATTAAGATATTGGATCAGAAGGATCGTGTCACTAGGTGCAAGATCGTAAAGTTCTTCAAGGTTCAATGGAGCAACCATACGGAAGAGCAGGTTGCGTGGGAAAGCGAGAACTTCCTCCATTGTCTGTGATGTCCCACCCTTAAGGAACGATGGTTAGTTCTAACTAGGATCATTATGGGATGTCATTACTGAAGTAATGACGCATAATACATCACATATAAGAATTAAACATATGAAATTCTCTGAAAGTTAAACTTTATTACAAATTTGGTTTCAAATTCAGTTACAGAGTTTTGAGCGGAAGATTAATAGTAAAACGCATTTGCGGAAGTGAAAACACTCGACGGTCAAAAATGACACCTTGCCCTAGAGATCCTGACCTCAGAAATGGCTCACGCCGGGAGGGAGAGAGAGAACACACCTGCAAAATAACATCAAGGCAAAGGCTGAGTAACTAAAGCTCAGCAAGACTAATCCATCAACGTGGCCATAAATAGCCGACTTTTAGCATGCAAAGATTAATGAGATAAGCTCTATACTATGCCAAACCCGCGCTAAGAGTACATCCTTATTTTTAAGTTTTAGCATCTAGACTATAGTAATTAAGCTTTAACATAAAAGTTAAGTTAATTATACTTTAAGCAAGGTAAATCTGAACTAAGCCAAACAAGAGTAGCAATACAAGTAATTAATAGTAAAGAATAATCATAATCATTAATAATATTATTACATTAATTAGCTACGTGCTGATAGCCACAAACAAGCGGTACTCATATTTGAGAGTCGCGGTGATTCGAATCGATGTACACCCTGCAGGGGAAACCTGATACAGATGACATAAACACTTCTTGCACTGGTCCACGTACGCCACAAGTACGTTTTTCGTGGGCAGTCCCCATACGTGAAAACCTTTCACGCTGATCCAACAGAGTTGGACAGATTCACTGCTCCCGAGAAAAAGTGTTCCCAACTCCACCTCTCAGCCCGACTGAGTGGCCCACAGGACCCACCTCAGTTTCTCTCCCAACATAACCATTGAAGTAGTGCGCTTAAGCCAAACATCTATTGATGAACAAGCTACATTGGTTTACTAGGCCCATATCACCAACATGTGATCACTATATTCAAAACTTGCTCGCGAGGGCCAACCCATTGGTCCTTAACCGACACAGCCGGGGGCTACAACCTTAGAGGTGCTGGCTTGCCACATCACACTCCCCAACCTTCCCAACTGATGGTCCTCAACTTTCCACCTAAGGGCCCTACCTCATCTCAGGTTAATGATCCAACAAATATAAATTGAACTAGAGAGTGAACAAACCAATTAATACTTTGAGTTTTGATTTCTTGGAATTTTATAAAATGCAATAATGCGTAAATAGGGATTTGGTCAAGCCTAATGCATATATCCAATCACAAGGATTTACACAAAATTTACCTTATAATTTTTGGACATTTCTACAAATTTCTATTGATTTTCAAATTAGGAAACAATTTCTGCTGATTAAATCAATTGGAAAAGGAAATTAAAATCGCCGCACAACGTTGGTCCAGCATTCAGCCCAAGGCCTGCCAATGCTAGCCCAGCCCACAGCTGAAACTGCCCTCGACCGGCCCAAATCAGCGGCACGGTAGGGCGCACTCCTGCGGTGGGCACCGCTTGCTCACCCGAGCAGTGGCACGGGCGCCGGTGGCTCGCCGGTGGACTAGGCGCTCTGAGATCGGTGGCTCAGGCATGAGAGATGTACGAGGAGCGCGCCAGGCACCCCTACGAGGGTGGGAGCTCACTAGGATGGCGGCGCAAAGTGGGAACGGATATGACTCAACGCGACATGCTCCTCAGTGGTGACGATGGTGCAGTGGCCGGCGATGATGCTCGGGCGGTCCTACAACCCTTGGATGGTGAGGTGATGAGGAGTGGGCAGTCGATTTAGGATGGAGGGGACTCGGAGTGGCGCTCACCGTGGAAGGAGGAGAAGACGTGGTGGCAGCGATGATTTGGCGTGATTCAGAGAGGACCGACGATCTCCAGTGTTGGGGAGTAGTCAACTAGGGGCAGAGGAGGAGGGGGAGGCCACCGGTGCATCTAGGACAGCAGGGAGCTCACGGGGAGGGAAAAGTAGTGAGGAACGGTGTTGGCAGATTTTATGCCGAAGGCTCTCGGTACCGCACAGAGAGAAGAAAGGAGGAGGGGCCTCGATCGAGTGGTGCATGGGACCCGCAGCCATCTGGCACATGCAACAGAGGGGGCCCGGCTGGCATGGCTGCAACGACGCTTAGCAGCGGCAACAGGTGACAGACAAGATGAACGTGCGGCACACGTGCGTGCGTGAGCAGGGGGCTCTAGTACGGGAGGGAGCGGTGGTTCATGCGCAGTGGTGGGTTGTTGCGAGCCGGCTTGGGAAGAAGGGAAACGGGCCGGGCCCTAGAGACAGTACATTCTTCTAATTATTCAAATATTTTCAAAATGACTAGAATTGATTCAATGAAACAATGGTCCTCCCGACTTGGAAAATAAAATATGTATTTGAAGCTTTTGAAATAATGAACAACTTTCCTTATTGGAACATTTAAAAATTCAGGCTAGAATTTGAATTAAAATTCAAGAAAGCTCTAGGGTTTAAAATTCAATAGACTTTGATTGAATGTGCTTGAAATTTTCAAGAATTGATGAGATTTGAATACGGAGCTCCTACTTGCACTTGGATGACAGATCAACTCAGGAAAAGTAATTTGGAAATTTAAATCTGCGAGTTTATTGATTTGCTTTGAGAATTTGATTTGAATTTTGACTTTGGCTACTTAGAATCAGATTAATCAAATGGTTTGATTCTTGATTAATGCCTTAATGAAGATGATTAGAGAAGTCATAATATGGGGTGTTACATTCTCACCATTCAGAGTTCGAGTTACCCTAGTGGAAAAGATGTGATTGTTCATTGTTCCTGTTAGGACATTTCTCCTTTTCAAATCTTAGGATGAGATTTCTTTTAAGGGGGAGGTTTGTGACACCCCTAATGTCATTGTAGTAGAAACAATATTTCTACAGTACCTCTATAGTGTAATCAATAGTATATCTTGGTTTAAATTCAAATTCAATTTCAAATCCTCCTTTTGAATATTAATTAAGCCAAGTCCAATTGTCACTTGTAAGGAACTTCAAATCTTTGAATACAAGTGAGTCCATCTAAATCCATATTATTGAATATTATATGAAGTTACAATTTTATGGAATTTATAAGATTTTTCCCAAAAGGTTTGAACCCCTTTAAAATTCAAACAAGATTCAAATTGGATTTTACTTCTGAATTTTATTATTCAAAA
This sequence comes from Sporobolus alterniflorus, assembly GCA_008808055.3. Classification (NCBI taxonomy): domain Eukaryota; kingdom Viridiplantae; phylum Streptophyta; class Magnoliopsida; order Poales; family Poaceae; genus Sporobolus; species Sporobolus alterniflorus. The sequence continues at coordinate 8,513 of VSTD030004306.1, forward strand.
TCTATAGAGATTTTGAGGTTAGGACAAAAAGGAAATTTGTCCACCTTGAATTTATCTGCAACCTTGCCAAATTTAGGAAATTTTGGAGATATGGAATATGGCGTTTTGTATTTTTGAAATTGATCTTTGGAAATCAATTGCAAAAGATTTGAGTAAAAGAGAATGGTTAAATGGGCCCAGCCCAACTCAACAGCGTGTTCTAGCACTGTACTGCACAGCCCACGACCACCCGGCCAATTTCCCCCATCGACTGCACATGGCACAGCGCTCAACGCCAGCACATCCGCAACGCCCCGACCCTGTTCACCATCCGACTGTGCACGCACACCTAGGCAACACCCTGACCGGCTTTCTCTCTGTTCCGATCGTGGTGAGTCCCCGTTCAGACCTCACCACATCAGGTCACGCCATGCTTGACCGTGGCGCACCAAAGCCGTGACGCCCTAATGCACCCACGCCGTGACTGGCGGTCGTCGCTCAGAGCTGTTGCCACCTACCCATCCCCTCCGCCTTAAAGTCATGCACGCCATCTCCCTCGCAAACTAGCGCCTGTTCTTCACATCTCGCCCCACTCCTTTCCCCATCGCAGCGCCATCGCCTCACTGAGCGCTCTTCCTCGCCGCGCCGGGCGCTGCCGTCGATGGGCCGTGCCACTGCACCACCAGCCGGGAGTGCTGCCGCCTTACGTCAGTCCACCTCCTTTGCCCGTTCACTAGCAGTTGCTGAGCCGGGGCCCTTCTCTAAAAACCGATGTCGTCTGCTCCAAGCCACTAGCATGCCTCACCGCTGGGCCGTCCCGGCCGTTCTCCGGTCCGGCCACCCCGCCCGTGGGCTTCGCCTCATCCGCACGCACCTAGACAGACACACCAACTGCGTTGATGACCCTCTACTAACACCCTCACTGGCATCCCCTCCAGTCGAAGCCACGCCGCCATGGGCAGCCGCCTATGGTGAGCCTCCTCGTTCACCGGTGGCCAAAACGGGTTCCATGCCACCGCCGCGTGCAATAGCGCCTAGCCCCTGCCTCCCCTCATCACCGGCAAGCCAGATCTAGCCGCGGCCACCCCTGCGCCATGGGCACCAGGGATCCCCTGTTTCAATCTGGGGCTGGAAGCCCAACTCGAAATGGGCTGACCAAATGTGGCCCAGTGGGAATAGTAGAGTTTCTTCTTTTCCAAGGAATTTTAGTTTAAATCAAATTCAAGTTCCAATAGTCTAAAATTCATTTGAACCTTGAATTTGATCAAACCTTCTCTGTTAGTTAAATTCAAATATAACCTATAGGATAAAAATATAAAATAAATTAATTACATTGTAATTGTTAAATAATGGTTAAACCTTTGTTAATTCTTGGATAATTCTTAAATAATTATATAAAGGTCCATAATTAGTGAAACCTTGACCCATAATTACCTTCCCACCTTATCTTCATAGCAAAGTTAGTTTCATGCGAAATTCTTGATCATGTGCCATGGTTTAGTACCTTGATCACCTTCTTTTGGGTATGTGACCTAGTAGTTGAATTGCCTTAAGTTAGGTTCTCCAATCTTGCCATGAACCTTAGCCATCGACCAAACCCTAGTTTTCCTCGTGAACCATGACATTAATGATCCCAAGCCTTGTTACCCTCTAAGCCCCGCCCCATGTGTAAGTCAAGATAGCTAAGGTTCTTTTCGTCGTTAACCGTTGTTTAAATTGTGCATTTCATTCTGCTTTAGGTTGTTATGACATCGAGCAAGAAGATTCGAGCCGGAGCTTTGGGCATCAACATTCGTGAAGCTCAATACTAACTTTCTTCCATTCTAAGCAAAGGCAATCACTGGTGCATACCGTCCCATCAGGATCTAGAT
>VSTD030004307.1:0-10361 GCA_008808055.3 Sporobolus alterniflorus
ACTTAAACTTCCATCATTCGAAGAAAAATCAATAAGATATAGATTGCCATAACGAAAGCCTTTAAAGATAATCTCATCATTTTTTAATAATAGTAATGACAACATCATTAGGAGAAAATTTGCATATAAAACTAAGATCACATAATTGAGCAACAGATAGCAAATTATAACTCAAGGATTCAACTAGCAAGACATTTAAAATGGATAAGTCATTAGAGATTGCAATTTTACCCAATCCTTTCACTTTGCTTTTGCTATTGTCACCAAAAGTGATCTTGTCACATTCCAAACCCTCATTATCAATAGAGGTGAATATCCTCTCATTTCTAGTCATATGTTGAGTGCAACCACTATCAAGCATCCAGTGTCTTCCACTGGATTTGTAGTTCACCTTTTGCCATTCGACAATAAGGTGTGTCAAATAGAGATGGAGCCTCCTTGATAGCAATGCCGGCAAGACCCTTCTTGTAGGGTTTCTCATCACCCTCATCATTATCGGAGTCAGAATTCGAACTTGCATCCGAATTCCACTCAATATAACATGCCTTGCCATTTTTCTTCTTATTGTATTCCTTGAACAATTTCTTCCTGCCTTCAAACTTCTTATTGCTAGAGTGATCTTCATTTGTTCTTGCAATTTGTGGAGATATCACCCATTTCATCACACTCAAAGCATTTTTTTTCTTGGTGAAAGCATTCTTACTATAAGATTTACCACTTTTGCTAGAACCACCTTGATAACCTTTCTTCTTCATGAATTTCTTAAATTTTTTCACCATCAAGACAACATCATCATCGGTGCTAGTCTCACTATCATCATCATTACCATCATTTGAGACCTTGGCCTTGAATGCCACACTCTTCTTCTAGATATGCTCTTTATGTTTGTTGACAGCTTTTCTTTGTTCTGGCCTCCACTGAAAACTGTCGCAGCCCCTGAGTACTGTGAAGAATGCTAAGCTTCGACATGAACCTATTCAAGGATGCTATTCTATCTGTCAACTTTTGCACTTCTTTTTTCAATTGCGCATGCTTCATGTGTACTATTGCATTGATCTTGCCAGGGTTGGTTTCGATCCCCTTTACATACACTAGACATCCTAGTACCTTTCCTCTCTGCACACCAAACACACACTTTTCTGGATTATGTTTGAGTTGGGCTATGTGCATATTTCCAAAGGTTTCAGCTAGACCGTCTATCTGAGTGCTCTTCTTTTTGCTGTCTACTACAATGTATTCAACATATGTGAAGACATTTATGTGAATTTGATCTCTGAGTATAGCCTTTGTCATTCTGGAAAACATCGAGCCGACATTCTTGTGGCCTTTGGACATTCTCATGTAACAGTACGTGCCGAAGGGCGTGATAAAACTCATTTTTTCTTCATCTTCTTTATGTAACAAGATCTGATGATAGCCGAAGAATCAATCTAGTAGAGTCATTGTTATGCATCCTGGAGCCGAGTCAACCACTTTATCAATTCTGCAGAGTGGAAAATCATCTTTCGAACAACACTTGTTTAAATCTGTGAGGTTTGTGCACATCTTTCACTTGCCATTCTTCTTTTTGACCATGACCACGTTAGCCAGCCATGTTGGGTATTGGACCTTCGCTTTGGCTGCTATGATCTTTTCATCTGACATCTTGTGAAGCAGTTTGGCAGAGGGGTTGACGTGGAGCTTGTGCTCGATTATGCTTCTGCTCACTCCCGTGAGGTCGGAGGTCTTCCATGTGAAGACATCACTATTTTTATCTAGGAATGAAAGCAGCTTGGTTTCTTCTTCTGATGTGAGGTCTTAAGCTATCATCATTATCTTGTTTGACACCCTTGGGTCCAAAGAGACTCTCTTTGTTTCGCACTCATGCTCAATTGCTGCTTTGCCTCCGGTGCCGGCTTTGGCCTTGGGTGTGCTCGGGTCCTGCAGGCAATTTACATTTCTATGTCCTGGAGCGAAGCCTTGCTCTATGTTTTTGGTGTTCTTCTAGCTGCCATGAATTGATATTATTCCCAACAACACTAGAACCTTGAGACAGAGATATGTTGAGTGCAATGCTGCTTCGAATGTGTTGAGCAAGCCTCTGTCGAATATCGCATTATACAGATAATGCATGTCCACCACTTCAAAGGTTGTGAATTATGTTCTTGCATTTTGGAGGCTTCTGAAGGATGCTAGTAAAGATATGGAGCTGAATGGTTCAATTCTTCTTCCCCTAAAGCCGCACATGGGCTTATTTGCCTCTTTCAGCTGCTTTCTATCATACCCCATTTAGTCAAAGGCTAACAGGAATAAGATCTGGGCTTCATTACCGTTGTTGACGAGGATTTTGGTGACATCTCATTTATCAATATGTACCGTGCTGACCATGGCATCGGTGTACGAGAATGATACTAATTTGATGTTTGCTACAGTGAAGGTTAGTGCTATGTGAGACCATTTGGTCCATGTAATTGCGCCTTTGATCACCACAAGGTTGACCTGATGATAGTACTCTTGTCTCTGCCTCTTGTTTAGGAAGTCTAAATTGGAGCCTCCAATGATTGTGTGGATAGTTTTAAAGGTTGGGAAGTTGTTGCTCTGATACGAAGGCTTGAACTACTAAAAGTGCATCTAGGCCCCTAGTGGGTTTTGATGTATTGAATGACAACTTGATTAAAGGTATAATATATTTGTTAAGTGTGTGAGAAGATTGTAAATGGAAAGTACAAATGTATTCATTGATATATCTCTTGAAGTACAACTATGAAGCAAGTGGAATAATGTGATCAACATGTGTAGCCAACAAGTAAATTGTTCCATATTGAAGAATCTATGACAAGCCAAGCATGAAAAACAAATGAACAAGAAAATGGTGAATATTAACTTGGTTCAACACTTGTGGCTTGCTCATATAACCAAGATAGAATTGATCAAGTGCTACTTCTAAGTATTGGACCTCTATGGAAGCAATTTGATCATTAGAAGAATGTTTTCAAAAATGAGTCTATGGAAGACATGAAGTGATGTGTGAGACATGATGGTTGTTGAAGAAGGATTAACAAGTATTTGGCCACGATGAACCATGCATCAGAGAAGAACAAGCAGGAGTCTTGACATCGAGGTACCGGATGTGATGGAGAAGAGAAAGTGGATGTTCAATCTGAGAAATCAACTAGCCATGAAGAATCACATATCTTTATGTCAATCTTTATTAAATCAAGATATAAAGTGACTTTGAGATCAAAAATAGAAATTGATCATACGGTTTGAAGTGTTCCAAGTCATAACCTCTTAGAGTCAATGTCAAAGCAAGATCACATGTGGCAACCCTCATGAAGTCAAAAAGGAAGTGAAGTGGCATCAATCAACATCATGCAAGCTCAATCTAAAGAAATGTATTTTATATTTAATCTTGACTATAGGCATGCCGCTCTATCAAGAGAGATACGACATGGATTGTCAACAAAGTCTCAATACTCAACAAAGCCTAACAACCTAAGTGAGATGAGTAAAACACAATGGACACACACACTTCACATCTCACTAAAACAAGGAAAATCGAATGGTCCAGTTTCCCAAACCGGAGGGTCCGATTTTGGCTGTAATGACTATATTTCAAATTCCGGATGTTCCGGTTCTAAAATCGGATGTTTCAGTTTTTACTGGCTAATTCTCAACGACTAGTTTTTTGGGGACAAGTATAAAAGCTTTCTCCCTCCCTCCTTTGGTGGGTGTTGGTGCCATCCACGAAACATAATTATTTCTAAGCCTTTGCGAGCTCTCTCCAACACATCTTTGTGTGGTTTGTGAGAAATCCAAGTTTGGGTTGAGTGAATCCTCTTTGTGAACCCTTTGAGCACTTGAGCTTTGTGAAGCAATCTTCGTGACATTTGTTACTCTTGGGGGTGAAGCCTCCTAGATGGGTAGGCGTCGCTCTAGAGCTCCCAAGGTTGTAGTGAGCCGTGGGAAAGTTTATGAAGGTCTGATTCGCCTCCGCAAGGAAAGAAGTAAGAGTTTAGTGGAGTGAGAAAAGTTGTTGAAAGAGATCCGACTTCGAGTTGGCTCTTAGTGGGCAACTCAAGCCTCCTCAATGGAGATGTAGGGATCATGAGTTGATGATTCCAAACTTTGACAACCAAATCCTCATGTTAATACATTTGGTTTGCCACATTGTGTTCTTGCTTACCGATTTAATTAAGTAACTAATTGTCCTGCTTAATCCTCTAGGTTGCATGAGTAGATTGGTTTATCTCTAGTCAAATTCATGTGCTAGATCATGTATGCAATCTTAAGTAGCTCTAAGTTAGTGTCGAACTCATCGAGAACTTATTTTGAGTTATTCATAGTTTCTGTCCCAAGAAAACCGGACTGTCTGATTTACCAAACTAAAGCATCTGGTTTTGTTCTATGAGTTCTTGAGTAGATTCTTTATGAATCTAATTCTAGGGGTTCTCTAGGTTATTGTTGTAGCTTTAATTTAATTATAAAGTGTTTGGAAGTTTATTGAATAGGTTTTGTGCTTACCTCTCTGAGAAACCAAGTGGTTAGTTCCATGGTTTGATTGTGATGAGTCATTGACTTGGCAAGGTTTGAATTCAAATTCGGGATGGTTCACCAGTTTTATCTTTATCTTTGTTTCGTCTAGAGAATCGCGTTTGCTTGTCTCGTGGTGTGCAGGTGGCAGGTGCGGCATTGTGTGCAATGATGAGAATTGTGTCAGGAGTAGGAGACTTGGTACAGAGGACCAGGGATGGTCGCACAGGTCGGATACTCAGTGGCAGGGTGATCGAGAGGTCGGGTGACGCTGAGTGCGGTCTGCATCATGCACGTGGAGACGAGGAGCGCGGGTTTATTAGTTGAGCCTCAAAACCAAGGTCGACGGTTTGTCAGTGATTTGGCCTCAAAAATACTGGGACGGTTCTCTCTGGTTTGGCCTCAAAACCAGTGGCGACGGTTTGTCAGTAGTTTTGCCTCAAAACCACTTGGACGGTTTTCTCCGGTTTGGCCTCAAAACTAGTGGCGACGGTTTTCTATGATTTGGCCTCAAAACGAGTGGCGACGGTTTTCTTCGGTTTGACCTCAAAACCAGTGGTGACGGTTTCTGGCGGTTTGGCCTCAAAATCTACTGCGACGGTTTCTGGTGGTTTGACCTCAAAACATGTGTGACAGTTTCTAGCGGTTTGACCTCAAAACCTGCAGTGACGGTTTCCTGATTTGAGCCTCATAACCGGCGTCTACAGTTTGATGATTTTGGTCTCAAAATCACCGCGGTGGTTTCTTGGTTTGGGCCTCAAAATCAAGCGGGCTTCGGTTTATCGGTTGCGGCACAAAACTAACGGGGCAGGTCGGCGCGGGACACGCGTTGAGATCTAGTGACTTGCTTCGTGTGGAAGCAAGTCAGGCTAGGGTTTCCCAGTTTGCCTCAAAACTGGCGGAGGCGCGACGACGAGTGGTGCACGTGGCACCATCGTGGAGGCTGTGTCACAGTCAAGTCGAAGACCGACGGGTCGATGCGATGAGCTACGTCTGACCCTGCTAACCTTGTTTTGTCATTTTCGTTCTATTAGGTCATAGGGGCATTGTAGTCATTTAGCCTTTTATTTGAGCCTATAAATAGGACCCTAGAGGGATGGGGCTCTTTATCACTTCTACACATTTCATTTATAATTCCTAGAGTAGGATTAGTGTGCCCTGAACTAGATTTTCATTCCAATAATCAAAAGAGGAAAGTAGGATGGTAACCTTCGTAATTGTACAAATCTTGTTGAATTTTTATAGAGGAATTGATTGTGAGCTGTTTGTGCTCTTGTGATTGAGTCCCCAGATATCTTTGGTCACTGCCACAGGTTGTTTCTGCCCGTGCTCAAGCATTCATTTTTTTTACCGCCCCCGATTCTAAAAACCCTGTTTTTCTGCTTGGTATTCTTCGCTCTTCTGTTCTTCCAGTTTTCCATTTCATTCGTCTGGCTTGTAACCGGTGTGCGCCTCGGCTTGTTCTTCATGCCTCGGTCTGGATCCAGCGCCACCGGCCAGATTTGTTGTTCAGTCCCCTGACATAATTCCGTCCGGAGCTTTTTCTTCTTGTAAGCACAGGGTTCTGGCCAAGTCTCCTGCTCAAGCAACTTGTTTTTTAGTTGCGTTCTCTGTTCTGCTTTTTGCTCATGCTAGTGTTCGTTGCCGGTTTTTTATCTGCATTCCTAGCTCTACTCGTTGGTCAAGGCACTGTTTTTGTTGATATGCGTGCTGCTTATCTTGAATTTACTGCCGCCCCCAATTTTTCTTGGCGCCTGGACTCTGTTAACAGGCTTGAAGTTTTCGCTTCACGTGCTCGCTCCGTGTTCCGCGCAGACATTCTCCGAGGTCCAGTTCTGCTGCCTCAAAGATTTTCGTTGCCTATTTTTCTCTGCACCGGTCCATCCTCGAGCGGTAGCTAGGTTATCTACCTAATCTGATTTTTCATTGGCTCGATTTCTTCGTGCAGCTGGAGCTGTTCGGTCCAGTGCCGGCCTTGTTTGTCTGCAGCCTCATTTCTGCCGCTTGAGTCTCGGTTGCTGGTCGGCCTTTGATCTCTACGCTAAGGTCAAATCTTGCCGCCGAGTTTTCTCCCTCTGGTCTCTCCTTTTAGCCAAGGTGTTGAGCGTGCACCAAGAGCCGCCAGGGCACGCAAAGCTGCTGCTCCCTCTTTCGTCTGCGAGGAGCACGCCTGCCTGCAGCTGTCTCTGCGTCTCAGCTGTGATTTTGCGGTGGCCGCTCAGCGCGCATCCCGCTCGGTTTTCGTTGCGCCCCGGGCTCTGCTTTCTGGCGTGACCAGCTCACAGTGCATAGCGGCAGGAGCCGTCTCGATTTCGTTCGACACAGGTTGAACATGGTCTTCCTGCTCGCGAGCCCAGAACTGCCCAGAACACAGTTCTGTTTGTATTACGCTTGTATGTGTTGTTCATTTTTGTGTGAATTTTTGTAGGAACTCATTCCGGTATCGATCTCGAGCTATCGGATCAAAAAGCTCGAGGTTTTTTTAATTTTAATCGCTCTTAAACTGTTGTTTTCCGAACACGTCCGTAAATTATTCGGTGAAATGCCTATGAAGACAAACTGAGTTTTGGTCTGATTTTTATTTTCAGTCTCGCACGTGTTCTTGCCAGCATCGATTCATGTTTCTGTTGTGGTTACTAACCTGATTCTGAGGGCTGATAGCTTTTGTATAGCTATGCGGTCTTAGCTGAGTTAGAAGAGAGGGGCGTCAGATCGATTTTGGGATATAGGTCGAGTTCCCTTAATGAATTTTGATTGACTCTCATTCACCCCCCTCTTGTCGCCTTTTTCGGTCCTTCAATTGATATCAGAGCCAGTTTGATCACCTGTTGGCTTTAACAAGCTTTGTGGCCCGAATGCGACATGAAGAAAGGTGCTATCAAGCTTATCGTTTTCAATGATGAGGATTTCGGTTACTAGAAAAATCGAATTCGCAAATATCTCTTTAGCCAGGATTGTGTTATTTGGGGGATCGTTCAGAAGGCGTACATGATCCCGGCTACACTTGATACCGCGACCCAAGGTGAGCTATAAAGAAATGAAAATAACTACAAGGCTCTTAATCTCATTACTTCTGTTTTAGGTAGAAATATGTATGATATAGTAGCTCATGATGTCTGACTTAAGTTATGTAATACCTATGAGGGCTCTTCTGAGATTAAGTCTTCACGTAGAGATGCTTATAACAGGTAGTACCAGACTTTTTCTTAGAAACCTGGTGAATCGCTTATTGTTTTGGTCGCTTTGAGTCCATTATCCGTAGCTTACATTCTTGTGGTCCACTTGCTTATTCTAACAATGAACATGCTAAACAACTTCTCTATGCGCTTGATGATTCTATGTTGGGTATGAAAATAACTGCTTTAGAGGAGTCTGCTGACTTTACTACCCTAGACACTGAGAAATTATTTAGCAAGCTGAAATCTCATGAATTATCTTGTAAAGGTTGTCCTAATCATGATGCTCCCTTCTCTAATAAGGCTTTGATTATTGGTGCTCGTATTGGTGGCCATGTGGCTAACCCCACCAACACTACTGACTCATCTGCTTTGGAGTTTGCCTTGCCCTCTTTGACTGCAGCTTTTGACGAGCAGTACGAGAGCATCCTGACAATGAGATTGCCCTGCTGGCGAGAAAGTTTCGTGCCTTGCACAGGATCCGCAAGGAGAGGAGGATATCACCACGGGGCTGCTTCGAGTGCGGCGACACCATCTATTTCATTACCGACTGCCCCAAGCAAAAGAAGATTGACTCCTTCAATAAGTACAACTACACTAACCGGATTGACTCCAGCGACAAGGGCGAGGACAAGAAGAAGTACCGCTTCGGGGACAAGAAGAAGTTCTAGAAGATGATGTCTCGATCGTGTGCTGCCCTCAGCGACCTTTGCCTCGTGGGCAAAGCTTCACAACACATCTCTGACTCTAACTCCGATGTAAGTGATGACTCATCCTCCGACGGTCTTTATTTGTGAGTTGCCGAACTTGAAAATGCTCTGTGCAACCCAGATAAGTTGCTTGGTAAGGTCTTTCGTGAAAACAAAAAGTTAAATCTTGAGGTTGAGTTCTTTTTCTGAAATTGCTACTCTTCAATCCGCGCACGATGATATGAGTGCCGAACCATGTAAAAACTGCACTATAATCATGGTTAGCTATACAGATATATGACTCATGCATTCTCACGTTGCACATCTTCTTGATGGTGTCAGGTTGGAACTCAGAGAGCTCAAATCTCATTTCACACTTTTGGGTGCTTGCACTAGTTGCCCGTTGCTTAGATCTGATTTGGAGGCTACTGGCGTTGAGGTTAAGGATCTTAAGCACAAATTTAATCATTCTTCTTGCTACACTATTTTATCCCCTCCGTGTGAAGCGTGTCTCTCTCTCAAGGGTAAGCTTTTCCATACTACCAAGGAGAACACCGAGCTTCAGCAGGAGGTCGCTTATTTGACTGCACGTCTTGAGAAAACTGTTTTGAGCGAGAAAATAATTGAGGAGGACTTGAGTAGGATTGAGGAGAGTGCAACCAAATCCACAAATAGATTGTGGATTGGGTTTGAGGGATGTGAGAAAAAGAGTGAGAATGGTGCTCCCAAGTTTGTTCCTAACTTCATCTACCATAAAGAAGAGTAAGCACTCAAACCAACCAAAACTTATTACCTATCCAATCAAAAGTCATCCTTCAACCTAAGGAGAGGTGTGAAGAGAGAATCCTCCAAGCCGAGAGAGAAAGCTTTTGTTTGTATGTTTTGTGGTCGTGCTAGTCACTTGGATAAGTTTTGCTTCCGGCGCAAGAGAATTGAGAAGAGGTGTTTTAACTATGCTAGAAACTCATATCGTGATGAGTACATTAATTTCTCACCTCGTTCTTATTCTCATGTTCCACCTCGCTTTTACTCTCATGCTTTACCTCGCACTTCTTCACGTGCTTTTCCTCGATTCTCTTATGAACCTAACCATCGCTCATATGGTTTTGGTTCACGAGAGGACCGCTTTGAGCCTAGATGCTTTGGTTATGGTCCACGTCCTCATCGTGGTGATTGTTTCCCGCGTAGGCCTAATTTTTCTGTTGGAGGGTCCTACACCCACTTTGAGCCAAGACACTTGGATGGTCCATGTTTTCCCTGTCGTAGTTCACGTCCCACTCGGCCAAGTGGTGAGGTGCAAAGGATTGTAAAGACTTCTTCTGGTCGCATGGTTAAGTGCTGGATTCCTAAGATTTATCTCACTCACTCCAGCACTGAGCCATCGACCCCTTCTCATCCTATGTAGGTGATGGATGGAAGCTTGGAGAACATTTGTCTCATAGATTCTGGTTGCTCACATCTCATGACCAGAGTCGCTATATGGTTCTCCAACCTCACCCACTTGCTTTTGTGTGTTTGATTCTTGTGGGATTTGGCATGTGGCTTTTATGTGTGCTTGACTTGTGTTGGTGGTCATCGCTTTTCTCATAGCATGAACACTTATGAGCCCTTCGTGAGATTTGATGGATTACTTGACTCCTTTTCATATTGGTTGGGACAAGTTCATGAATATGCTTATAGAGCTTCTTTGTTGGTTCATGATTTTGTTCTTGTGATGCCTCTTTTGGTTCCTCTTATGTTGGTCCCTCGAGAGCCTCTCACCGTTTTATTCTAATGATCACACTCGCTCTTTTCTTCGAGCTTATATCTCATGACATGTTTCTAAGGGAGACTCAAAGATTTCATTTTCGAACCAAATTTTACATCTTGCTAACCCTCATGATAAGTTGAGTACATTTGTGTTGTATCTAAGTCTTGGGTTCTCAAGTATTTATCGACTAACCCTTTGGGATCTAAGACTCGGACATCTCTCTCTTGTAATATG
>VSTD030004308.1:0-10361 GCA_008808055.3 Sporobolus alterniflorus
TTGTTATTACCTTGCATTATCATTTTATTCCTACACTTGTTGAGTACCAACCATAAGTGTACTCAACCTTGCTATTTACCCCTGCTGTACAAACCTGCTACTCAGAAGCTAAAGAGGACCTGGAGTACCTCGATATGGTGTTCTAGGTGAGCGATTACCCCGGTCGATTGCCTATAGAGTTATGGTGTCTTTCCTCTGCAATGCTTCTGAGAGTGTTCAACTTAATATTTTGTAAAGACATTATTCGGTAAATATATTATGACATTGGTTGTTCTGTAACCATTTTCTGTATGGTACGTGTATAAACTTGATTTCTGGGCACACATACTATGAGCATTCAGTTTTTGCTAAAAATCGAGTGCGACAGTCTTGCACTTTCGCAAGTTTGAGCAGCCAAGAAAAGCACCCAAGCATGATGAAGCCTCAAGGACAACCCGCTACAATGACAATCAGCACAGTTACCCCAAGCAAGTACACATACAAACAACCTATCCAATGCCAAACAATGCAAACAAGCAAAACAAGACAGAAACCAACCCACCTCCACCACATTCGCTACAAATCCGTGAGCCTTTGCAGCAAATCGACAACTTCCCCACCAACGGCAGAATCCTCACCATCACTGAAGGCTCCAATACCGACTTTGACAATAAAAGGCAACTCAGAGACTACTCTAGACAAGTCAATCACGTAACCATCGAAGGTCCTGTTACCAAAGCCAATTGGTCTCATATACCCATCACATTCTCAACCTAGGACATCAACCTAGCTTCGTTCCCACATACCGATGCCATGGTCATCACCATCCACATCAATATATGGGACGTAACCAGAATCCTCGTTAGCAATGGCAGCCAAGCTGAAATCCTCTTCCTTTAAGCCTTCAAAAAATGGGCTATGACCAAAAGCAGCTGAAAGACCCGACAAAGTCCCTATATGGCTTCGACGGCAAAAGAATTGAACCAGTTGGCGTCATAACCTTGCCTGTTTTATTTGGTAACCCACAAAATCCTAGCATAGAGTACATCACCTTCGATGTCATTGACATGCACTACCCCTATAATGCCATCTTTCGAAGAGGCCTACTAAATACTTTCAAAGCTGCGCTACATTCATGGTACCTTTGCCTCAAGATCCCAGTGACGTTCGGAGTTATATCCATTTTTGGTAGTCAAAAGGATGTCAGAAACATCTAGCAAGGCTTCACACCCGGTCACAAGAATGTGCATTTCACATGAGAAGAACCAGAGCAATATCAACAATCAGCAAGCCCACTCAATGTAGAAGCTTTGGCAGAATTCAAAAAAGCCATCGAAGCCAATGGTGATTTCAAGAAAGTTCCCCTAGACCCTAGAGTTCTTGACAAAGCTATTTGCCTTGGCACCAAGACAGGTCCAGAAGAATAGGTGGAGTTATTGGCTTTTCTTGACATGAACAACAATGACTTCTCATGGTCAACCTCTGACCTCATGGGAGTCAACAGAGACATTATCGAGCATAGGCTGCAAGTGAACCCAAATGCGAAGCCCAGAAACTAGAAGCTTCAGAAAATGTCTGAAGAAAAAGTAGAAGCAATGAAGGCTAAAGTCCAGGGATTGTTGGACGCAGGTTTCATCAGGGAGGTAACTTACCCTCAAAGGTTAGCAAAAGTGGGGATGGTCCGAAAAAAGAATGGGAAATGGCAAATGTGTACTGACTTCACTGATTTAAACAAATGCTGCCCTAAGGATGATTTCCACCTCACAAGAATGGACAAGATCATCGATTCTGCCGTAGGTTGTGAGATGATGACACTCTTGGATTGTTTCTCAGGCTATCATCAAATTTGGCTCTGCAAATAAGATGAGGAGAAGACAAGCTTCATAACTACTTTTGGCACATACAACTACCTCAGAATGCCCGAAGGTCTGCACAATGTAGGGCCAACTTTTTGCAGAATGATGAAGGCTGCTCTGAAAGACCAAGTTGGCAGAATTGTCCTCTCATATGTTGACGATATAGTTGTGGCAAGCAAAAAGAAGACATCCTACATCTCCGACCTAGCAGAAACCTTCGCTAATATGCGTGAAGCTCGACTAAAGCTCAACCTAGAGAAATGTGTATTTGGGGTCACAAGAGGAAAAGTGTTTGGGTGTTTAGTCTCCATGAAAGGCATCGAAGCAAACCTTGACAAGATTAGAACCATCCTTCAGATGTAGCCTCCACAAAATAGAAAAGAAATTCAGAAGCTAACTGGCCCAATAGCAGCTTTGAATGATTCATAGCGAAGCTAGCAGAGCGAAGCCACCCATTCTTCATTGTGCTCAGGGGCTCCACAAAAATGGAGTGGGGGCACAGAATAGCAAAAAGCCTTTGAAGATTTAAAGCTTTATCTTGAGCACCTGCCAACACTCTCAAGTTTAGAGCAAGGACAACCAATCATTTTATACATCTCTGCCATGCACTCAGCTGTCAATGAATCCCTAGCCATTGAGAAAGAAATCACAAGGGATGGCAAGATTGTGAAGCCGTAGTTCCCTATGTACTTTGTATCTGAGGTCCTGATAGGGTCCAAGAAATACTACTCTGAAATGGAGAAGATCTGTTTTGCAGTCATCATGAGTGCCAGGAAGCTTCAACGTTACTTTGAGGCCCACACAATAAAACTGCTCACTAACAAGCCGCTGAATGATACCTTTGGCAGCAGTAACAGCTCCGGTAGAATCAGCAAATGGGTGATGGAGCTCTCAAAATATGTGGTAGACTTTGAGAAAAGAGGCGCTATAAAATCTCGGATTCTAGTCGACTTCATAGCAGAATGGATGGAGCCTAGTTCTCTAACATAGGGCATTGTACCCGAGTCACCATGGCTTGTGTATTGTGATGGAGCTTGGGGTAACACCGGAGCTGGCGCAGCTGTAGTGTTAATTTCACCTTCTAGCTGAATATGAGGCAGACAAATGCACCAACAACATAGCTGAATATGAAGCCATACTATTAGGGCTCCGCAAGTCAATAGCCATCAGAGTCCAGACATGTATACTGCGCACATATTCAAAGGTTGTGTCCAGTCAGATAGAAAAAGAGTGTATGTCAAGAGAGCCCACCTTCGAAAAATACCTAGCCCTTGTCAGGAGAATGGAAAATCATTTCAAGGGCTTTACAGTGGAGTATATTGAAAGAAGCAAAAATCCCAAAGCCGGGGAATTAGCGACGGCATTGCCCGCTGACGTATTCTTCCAAGTAGTATCAGATGCCTCATTCAAAATAGTCAAGTTGGAGCCCAGGCGAATCAACCTCATAGAAGGCGAAGATTGGTGCGCACCCATAATGGCATACCTCCGCCATTATTACGAGCCAGATAACACCACTGAGCACATCAGAATGCAACAGAGAGCCAAAGCATACCAAATAGTTTAGAATGATCTATACAAGACCTCCATCTTAGGCACCCTTTTCCGATGCATAAGCAAGGCCAAGGGTCAGTAGCTACGCTAAAAAATTCACGCAGAAGTCTATGAAGGATTCATAGGTGCCAGAGATGTAGTCGCTAAAGTTCTTCGGCTAGGCTTTTATTGGCATTCAGTAATAGATGATGTAGCAAAATTGGCAGCTACATGAGAAGCTTGCTAGAAATGCTCTCATCGATCAAAGGCCCTAGCGTAGCCTTCGCAGTTAATCGCTCTGTCTTGGTGTCTCCAGCGATGGGGCATTGACATTGTCGGCAAGTTAACTGCAACACAGGGCAATTACACCTTCGCTATCATAGCAGTTGAATACTTCATGAAATGGGTTGAGGCAAAACCCATCACAAACATAAGCTCCACATCCATCAAAAAGTTCTTCTGGCAAAATATCATCTGTGACTACGGTGTTCCCCGACACATCACAGTCGACAATGCTAAGTATTTTGATAGTGCAATGCTAAAGGATTTCTGCCATCAAATCAGAACGAAGGCCGCCTTCGCAACCGTATACCATCCCCAATCCAATTGGGCAGTAGAAAGGGCCAATGCTCTGATATTTGAAGCAATCAAGAAATTGCTCGAAGGTGAGATAAAAAGGCAAATGGGCCGAAGTTATGCCAAGGGCAGTATGGAGTCACAATATGACAGTTTGCAGGGCAACAAACTTTACACCATATATGTTGTTGCTCGGAGCCGAAGAAGTACTATCAGAAGAGATGAAGCACCGAAGCTTACGAACATCAATGGAGGTTCCACCTTGCCCCACCGAAGCTAAAGATAAAGACTTGTTAGAACCAGACAGGCTCAAGGTGGTGGCCAATTTACAAAAAGTACCAAGATGAAATAAGAGCATGGAGAGATCTGAAGGTCAAATTAAGAGAGCTCGAGGTAGGCAATCTGGTTCTCACGCGAAGCCCTCACACTGAGAGCTCCGGTAAATTGGAATCCAAATGGTCCAGGCCATACGTTGTCATGGAGAAGTTGAGGCCGGGGGCGTACCGACTCTCAGATCCTCAAGGCAAGATGATGGAGCATTCCTGGAATGCAGATAGCCTTCGCCATTTTTTTGTTTAAAGCAACATGTAAAAAGTGAAGGTTTTGTGAGCTATAAACGAACCTTTAGCATAGGGAGTAGCATCGTGCTTTTATTTTTCAAGGCCCGTACTCTTTTCCTCATAGGGGAAGCTCACAAGGTTGTGAGGTTTTTAACGAGGCGGAGCCTGTGTACCTCAAAGTAGTAATAAAAGCTTTGTTCCCCAAAGCATGAGGCCACAGGGTCAAAATCGCTAACAAGGTTAGCTCCGTATTTGACAAGCACTTTTGTGCTGAATAGCGAAGCCATGAGTAGAGGCACGCTATCAGACCCCTCACTTATTGGCTCAAAAGTCCTCCGATGAAAAAGAGGCATCGCATTTCATGAATAAGAAACACAATCAAAAAATTCAAGGGGCTCAAAGACCTCCAATGAAAAAAGAGGCATCACATTTCACGCATAAGAAATGCACCCTTAAAAACACAAGGGGCTCAAAAGACCGCCTACGAAAAAATAGACATCGTGTTTCATGAATAAGAAACACTCTTAAAAACGCAAGGGGCTCAAAGACCTCCGATGAAAAAGAGGCATCGTGTTTCACAAATAAGAAACACACCCTTAAAATGCAACGGGCTCAAAGACCTCCGATGAAAAAAGAGGCATCCCATTTCATGCATAAGAAACACACCCTAAAAAATGCAAGGGGCTTAAAGACCTCTGTTGAAAAAGAGGCATCGTGTTTCACAAATAAGAAACACACACTTAAAAATGCAACGGGCTTACAGACCTCTGAAAAAATATGAGGCACCATGCCAAGTCCGCGTGCAAAGAAAACAAATTGCTCGAAGGCGATTCACCAAAACAAAATGCTCGAAGGTGATACAGCAAAACAAAACGCTCAAAGGTGATTCATAAAAACAAAATGCTCAGAGACGATGCAACAAAACAAATCACTTGATGACAATGTAACAAACTAACTCACTCAAAGGCAGCGTCCAAACATAACTGCTCCACAGTGAAACTATCCAAGAAAGAATATATTACTCATCGGGTTCACTTACAACTTCATCCTTTACAATAAGACCCATAATTAAATGTTGTTCTAAAATTATCTCCCATTTACTCTGGTCCATTCCGGTCGAAGGCGAATATCTCCTTTCAGCAAATGGCCTCTTCATACGAGGTGAAATATCTCCAGAGGCATCAGCTAAAATTTGCGCAGCCTTGCTTTTGGCCGAGTCTCCACTAGCAACCTTCGGCGGAGCGGATGATGGCCCCAGAGCTTGCCCTAATGTGGCAACTTCGATCACATCTCTCGTGCCCTCTGTAACTTTTCTTTTCTTCGACCCCCAGCACGTGACAGCAAGCATGATGTCGAAGCCTCCAATAGACAGCTTGTGGCGGTCGTGAAGGCACCTTCAAGATCAGTGCCACAAGAACTATCAATCTTAGGCCAGAGATCCCCTATGCTCACGCTGGACGATTTCCTCAATGCAACAACCACACCCTTGTCGTGATCAGAGCCGGCCATCGAAGAAAAAAGTGACAAATCATATGAACTAGATGAAATCTTGATAAAATCACCACGAGGGGTGTCCAGAATGATAACATCCGAAGCCTGCACAGGACTAACCACACAGAGGCTACACAAGTTAAATACATTGTTTAAAATTTACTTAAACAAAACCCCCTAGTACATTCTGAACCCCCCCCCCCCCCGCACTTTTCACACCTCACGGTCTTGGTTGCCCACATTTGTATCTTGATGCCCCTCAACCGCATCAGCATAGTGTTGCCTCAGTCCTGAGGTGCCGATGGGCCTTCATCATTACCAGCACCTTCGGGCTGCTCATCGACATTGACACCTTAGCCCCTTTCAGTTTCTTCCGTCTGCATTAGAAGCCCCGAAAACACTTAAGTCAAATGGACATTAGAAAACAAAACACCGAAGCGAAGGAAAGGCTCACCTCCGGCTCCTTACCTAGACGATTCGCAACATCGGTTAGGCCGTGTTCTGACCACCACCTCTTCACAATGCGAGCCGTCAGCTTCATCAGTTCTGGCGGTAGGTCCTCTGGGATTGAGGCTTCACACGAAGCCATAATCAATTGCAGCCCTTCTATGTGTTCACAACCGGAGTCATAGAGCATCCAGAGAACGCAATGATGGCATAGCAAATGAAATTTTTATTCGCCTTCGTGAAAGTAGCCGGCAGCACTTTAAATTCTTCATCGAGCCACCCAATAATTTCACGATGGTGCTGCCTTTCCTGGGGTAAGGAAGGCATGAAGCACCGAATACATTCACCGCCTTCTCTAGATTAAAATGAAAATCACGAAGCATCTTGCAATGATACACGTGGTAATCTTGAAACTTGCTGTGAAGTGTAGCAACTTCAGCTTCGCGAGTCTTTTCAGCCTCGGCTTTTTCTCGTTTCAACATTTCAGCAGCATTACGGAGCCCCTCACATTCATGTTCCAGTTTTTGATAGCCTGAACGCAAAGAGCCTTGGCGCTCCTCCACATCCGCAATCTTTATCCGAGCTTGTTTGAGCTCCGCCCTCAACTTGGTGTTCGCTCATTCAAGCTCTGCCATGTGAGCACTTTGGACAACCTCCACTGCCCTCTTAGCTGCTCTACTTTTTGACATGTTCAAGACAGTCAATAGCAGAAATTATGGTAACAACAACAAATCTTTAAAATAGCACCACTAGAAACTTACATGTTCAAGACAGTCAATAATTTGTTTATCATCTTCATCGGCGATCTCCACTGATGCGAATTCTTGAGTAACCCGACGAAGAGACGTGCCGACATCGTCGACACTTACACCCAAAACACTAAGTCAATGAGACTCGAGGCCAAACGCGAATGTAAATTCATTCAAGAACATACCAGCGGATTGAATCATGTCAAGCTCTGGTATTTCTGGGGTCACCGGAAGCTCCAACCCAGCAATAACAACAGCTAATGAAGTTGCCATATCCACATTCGGCTGTGAAGCCCGAGCAGATTCTAAAGCCAACGATTCGCTCAACGAGGATGAAGATGATGTTGTAGATGCCACCCCCAGCATCGAACTAACCTCGACTCGGTCATCATCTGACCCACGAGTAGGTAACGAATGGGCCGCAACTCTCTTGACCGAGGTGGGGACAGACGATGAAGTTGTAGTGGCCTTTGGATGCTTAGCAGTCTGCATCAATGACGGCGCTGTGCTCACAGGCCTTTTCGCTCCGGCATTTATCTTTAGCACTCCAGCCTTTGTCGCTCCTGGGGGCCTGTTTTGTCTCACAGCACCACCAGCAGTACTTGGTGCCACAAGAATTGCAGTCCTCGCAGCGGCAGCCTTAGGAGTAGCAACCTTCGATGGAGCAGAAGCCTTTGCCGCAGTAACCTTCGGTGGTGAAGAAACATTTTTTGATGTAGCATCGGCTGCACCCTTCGGCAGTGCAGCAGCCTTCGGCTTAGCCATACCCTTCATCATCACAGCTACCTTTTTTGGGCCACTTTCATCTGTTTCCCCGCCAGCTGGACACAGGCATCAGCTTTTCTCTTCTTTGCAGCCCCTGTGCTGGCCTCGGTGCAAGGCTCCTAACGGGGACCATACGCCACACCAGCCTATTAAAAAACCTGGTTCAACCAACCTCCGTTTTGCAGGGCCTGGATGCCGACTACATTTTCCACGCCCAGCTCCACCCTCACCAGAAAATGATACATTTTAGTCCCTGAACATGTACTTTTAAGCTATTTTCAACTTTTTATAATTGCAAAAAGGTCTTTCCCTATAGTTAGATTTTCAAATAAAATATTTAACCATAAAACCTCAATAACTTTTGAATGGTAGCTCTGATTCAGATGATTCTTGTGCTCTCACGATCATAGCGTCATGTAGATTATTTTGGTACTGTTTGTTTAATCTTTAGACCATGTTTGACATACTGTTTCTTAATTTCATTTTTGCTTGTTTTAGGTCATTGTCGTTTAGACACTTCATTCCTCAACAACTTCCAAGATCTTGAAGCCGAAGACTTTGAGCAGCGGCAAAGGGAAAGAGGAAAGTGAATCCTTGAACAATAGTGCCTATTATTTCTTTCTCTCTCTATTTACAATATGCCATGCATGAAATGATGAATCCTAGTATGTTTACTCTTCTACATTATTTCTTGTTATCTTAGATTGTAGGTTTGTGTTTGAATAGTAATGCTTAGCCTTGCAGTTGTGAGTCCTTGTTCAAGTCTTCCATCTTGCGAGATGCTGAGCTGACTTGTGGTATGTTGTCTTGTGAGATAACAAGTTAAGTTGAGTCGTGGTCTTCCATCCTATGAGATGTGATTTGACCTGTAGTCTTTCATCCTATGGGATGGTGGTGGTGTTTTGGTTATAGTTAGATGTTTTGGTTTTTGCAAGGTATGGTATGGTAGGGAATGTTGCAATCTTCATGGTTCATGGTTAGTCTTGCTCGAATCAACTATGGACCTGTTCTTTGGAGTTGACTCCCCCCCCTGAGAACAACATGTGCCATCAAGTGTCTGGTGTGGAACAACTTGCTTACTAATTAGGGATACTTCAGGGTGTGTGTTAGACTTGGTTGAGCGGAGAGGTACCACAAATATCTCCTTGATTCCACATGGTGCTAGAGGAGCCATTGTGATGGGAAACCTTAGCAATGCTACGGTACTGTAAATACCCTAGCAAAGTTAGATGTCCCACCTAGAGTAGACCTTGGTAATGGTATGTAGTGATCTCCTAGTCGCACACCCAAGAAAGTGTGTTTGTGCTTTAGCAGGCATCGCAACATGGAGGTTCTGTAGTTACCAAAAGGTGATGAGACCATTAGGTTTGGGTACAGGGCACAAACCTCTACAGAGTGTAAAACTATCATGATAGTCATGCTCCCGATCAAAAGCGGTCTGCGATCCTCCCTAGATTAGATGGCATGGGTATTGGTATTGGTATTGGTGTTGGTTTGGTTTGGTCTGTTGGCCAAGTTTGGGTTAAGCTATGGTGAATTCTTGGTCAAGGTTGTAAGGCAACCATTGGGATGAGTCCATGTGATCTTTGGAAAGGTTGTGAGGAAACCACTGGGATCATGCAGTTTCCGTGGCAACCCTCAATTCCGTCCCATTCCATGAACTATTTTTTTGGGTTGGGTAGTTTCCCCTCACTTAGTAACTAGATGCTATTGTAAATGAACCTTATGTGTAGGATGATTTCTGCAGTAGAACCTTAGTTTTGTTTAGAGCCTGCATATCATTACTTTTTCTCTTCACTTGTTGATTAGCAACCATAAGTCTACTCACCCTTGTTGTAATGCTACTCAGAAGCTGGAGATGAGATGGATTTCTTCAATGAAGATTTCTTCTAGAGGCGTGCATTGCCCCCTGTCGATTACCTGTGGGGTTGGAGTTTTCTGGTGCTGTTCGATGAGAGAGTCAATCTAGTCTTCTCTGTAAAGACATTAATTGTGTAAGAAAGTTTATATATTTAAGACATTGGTTTTCTGTATTTACATTCTGGATGGTATGTATGTAAACTTATTCCTGGGCACACATACTATGAGCATTTGATTTTGATCTTTAAATCGGGTGTGACACTGACTTCGACTCCAATTCAGAGTCCATGACCACCTTGCCTTCAAATTGACGTACATGACGTGTATGACCTCCGATTTGGGTGATCTACATATGTATGGAAATCTAAGGTGACAAGCTTTCCAACACAACTAGTCTCATGGCCAACTAAAATTGCAGTCACTTGCAATGTCCAAAACAAGATCATTTTCTAGAACCTACCTGGTGTTGCGCCACCTATTTTGGGCTGATGACTCATGTATCGAGTTGAAGTTTGCTAGGGACACATTCTATGGTTCAGCCATGACCC
>VSTD030004309.1:0-10361 GCA_008808055.3 Sporobolus alterniflorus
CAAAATCAAGTGGGGTTCAGTTTATCGGTTGCGCCACAAAACCGATGGAGGGAGGTCAGCACGGGACACGCGTTGAGTTCTTCTTTCAGGATCGAATTATTATTATTATTTTCCTTTTGTTTCCAGTCATGTTTAGGCAGTCGCTGGTGGAGGCTGGGCTCTCATTTTTCTCTGCGTAGCCCAAGGGGGGTGCTACCTGCTTTGATTATTTCCGCCACGCGCCGGTTCCGGTGTCTGTTTCTGTCTTTGTGCGATTCGGTCTCTGAGCGAAGGACCAGTCTTTCTGCTGAAAGATTTTTCTTGTCGCCGTCAGACGCTCAGATCCTGATTCTTTTGCTCCGCACCGATTTCTGCACTGCAGATTTCTTCGGTGGAGTTTGATTTTCTGCTCACCGTTTTGTTTCTTGCTATCCACCATCGCCGTGCATGCCAGGGGTTCAGTTTGTATGAGACCGTGCTGGTTGTGCCTTGCTGCCGGTCTTGTTCCTGCTATATCCCTTGGCAAGCCTTCTCTTCGTTGCTGCCGTGCGAAAAGTGATTCTGCTTGTGACTCTCTCCGCCCAAGCGCACAGGGTCAAGTCTTCCTTGCTGCTGGAGTCTCTTCGATGCAGTCTTTGTTTTTCTTGCTGGTGAACATAAGTGTTCGACATATTGCCTGTAAGATAGTGAAAGTTTTGTCGACTTTTTGATTGTGTGTGGATCAATGCAAGGTGAAGCTGGTATTGTTCTTGAGTTGTCAAATCAAAATACTTAAAGTTTCATAGTTCTAATAGTTCTTATGTGGTGGTTTCCCGAACACGTCCGTAATGTGTTCGGTGAAATGTCTAACAGAACTTGAACTAATTTTTTGTCTGATTTTTATCGTTGGTCTTGCACGTGTTTTTACTACCATCGATTCGCATTTCTGCTGTGGCTTATAACCCGATTCCGAGGGCTGGTAGGTTCTCTATAACTATTAGGTCTTATCTGAGTTAGAAGAGAGGTGCGTCAGGTCCGATTTAAGATATACGTCGAATTCCCCGTGAAAAATTTTGATTGACACTCATTCATCCTACTCTGATCGCCTTCTTTGGTTCTTCAGAAAATGATCACCAAGAACATGTGTGAATTCGAGAATTTGCGCCCAAGGATGAAAAGAGGCCACATCTGAGACTTGTGAAGCCGATTTTTGCCTCCTAGTGGTCTGGCTCACTTGCTAGCAGGCTACAGTTTTAAGGAGAAAAATATGGGTCCACATTTTTTATCAAACATCGTTCTTATTTATTGGTGATTTAAAAAATAAGACTATATTAACAGAGGCACCCCATTTGGAAATTGGAATGTCGGATTTTCTAATCTTGCATTTTTTTAATGAAATTGAACTGATTATTAATATAAAATTCTTGTGGGATTCCTCTGTTCCCAAGGAGGCCTGGACTGTTTTATTCAATTAAGTCTGAATTTACTTCTATAGCAAAATATTTTTGTTGGATACTTTTTGATCTAAAACATAAGAAATCCTTGTCCAGGAGCTTTGCTCTTCTGTGCTAGCGTTTTTTTTTCTATGCTGACTTCTGCTCCATATACCTTATTTGGATGTGATTAATAGTGGCCGGTTGAAATTTTGATTCAGTTTAGTCGCAGCAGCAGTTCTCCAACTTTCCCAGCGGGTAGCTTCCTAGCCTTGTGCGCGGCGCCGGCGGTGGTCGTGGCTAGCCCCTTCCACTTCCGACTTCCAGTCCAGCTGTGCTGGTAGCCTAGTACCCTTCGACGCCGGATCCCTCCATAAATCGTCGGTGACTGCACCGATTCCCCTGCGATTTCGTTATTCCAAGGTACTTAGATCGGAAATGTCTGGCGACATCGATATTAAGGATTCACCGATTCAGAGCTATATGTAAGTGTGCAAATTTATGTTAGTTTATCAATCATGGGTAGAAACGTTGGAGCATTCCAGATGCTGGCATGGAGCAATACAAGAACGCCTCCGATGCTGAGTAATTAGGGTATGCCTGTATCAGCTATAATTAACTGGACATCAATGTACCATTCCCTCCATTCATGCCCTTGATCTGACAACCAGTAGGCCAAGTTTGGTCTTTCACTCCTGTTGTTCGTTATACTCAAATGGGATTGCGGTAGATGAACTTGCTGGATGCTGATTTTGCAAGGAAAAGAAATAATCCTGTGTGCTGCATTGTGTCCAAATCATTGTACATTTCACAACAATAAATCGTTTATTGCAATTCAAAATTTTGTATGAAAGGGCTAGTTTTTTTTTCCCATCGGAATCACAATCTGAATGAAGCCATCATTACAACTTCCGGTAGCTGACATTCTCATGTCAAAGGAAAGACAATGTTCAAGGGTTCATATACTGAAAAAAATTGCAAATGTACAGCATGTTATAGCTGCTATAGAAGTTTGATAGTTAAAGGCTAAAGCCGAGAACTGACATTTTATTGACCTTGCATTCATGCTACTGCAGATGGAATCCAAGTGCCACATCTAAATACGGAGCTCTGGAACATACTGCATTTTCTGCTGCATTTCATACTGATTCCACTGATATCTGAAGTCCTGGTGCAAACGCAGCAACCACAGCTTTTTCATAGAACATAGGGATTCAATTCCTTGGGGGATCCTGTTGAGCATTGGAAGGTTCACGACATATAAACCTTCAATTTGAGGAAGGGCACCATCCCTGATCTCAAGCTGGCTGACATTATTCATGCACTTCAACACAAGCGTCTTCAGCTGCGGGAAGCACCCTGCAGAAAGAACCAAGATGCTTGCACTACTCACCCTGTTAAGGCTAAGATAGGTGAGGTTTGGCACATGGGGAGCAAGCAGCTGCAACGGATCTCCACGAAGGGTGCACCAGCTTAGAGCTAGATACTTGAGATTTTTGCCATGGTCATGGAATATTGGGCTGTTTAGAGTGTTATCAGGCCAGCAACCTCGAATTATCAACCTGTGGAGATTTTCAGACTCTGGCTTCAGCGCTTCCAAGCACAGTGCTTCATTCTCATCACTTGCAGAGACTAGTAAGCTAGATAGAAATGGCATCTTGGACAGTGTGGTGAAAAGATTTTCACAGTCAGCACTTCTTATGTTATCAATCCACAAGCTTCTTATTTGCATAAGTTTTCTTAGCTGCTCAGCCAAGTCTTTATTAGCCTCCACAGTCTCTAGAGTTTGTAGTTCATCCATGTTGGATAGCTCTTTTGGTGCTTGCATGCCCATGAAATACCGGAAATCTGACTGTTTCTCGTCAACATATCTATCAGCTAGCAGGTGCCTCAGCTTCTTGATTTTAACAATTCCTCGTGGTAGCTTCTCTATTTTTGTTTGCTTTATGTCCAGGGTGTGGAGGTTGGAGAGCTTCCCTATGGACTCTGGGAGTGATTTTACATGGGTACGCCGCAGTCCTATGTAACGGAGATTAAACAGATCTCCTATTGATGCTGGCACTTCAGTTATTTCAGAATCTTGCAGCTCTAGAGTAGTAAGGTACATGGATTGAGACAAAATTGATGATAACATCTGTGGGGAGTATGCGGTTATTCCCACTGCAACTAGGGTTCGAAGATGTGTGAGTTGGATTTTTAGTTTGGGTGAACTTTTGTCTTTCCATCCACATGTGGATAATCGACGAACACTCTTGTCCATCTTCGCCATGGT
Organism: Sporobolus alterniflorus; assembly: GCA_008808055.3. Taxonomy (NCBI): domain Eukaryota; kingdom Viridiplantae; phylum Streptophyta; class Magnoliopsida; order Poales; family Poaceae; genus Sporobolus; species Sporobolus alterniflorus. The sequence continues at coordinate 3,664 of VSTD030004309.1, forward strand.
GACAAAATCACTTGCAAAACCAAACTTCTCCTCTTTCGCAACAGCAAGGGCCAGGTCGCGCACGAGATCATGCATTTTACAAGTGCTTACCCTGCCTAGCTCATCGTTCTCGACAACTTCAAGCATATTCCTTTGGATCAGTTCCCTGAGATTTCTATCAGCCACCTCTTCTGCTGTGGTTTGTTCTTTATGCATTGCAAAACCTTCTGAAACCCAGAGCCTTACTAGGCTTTCCCGTGAGAATTGATGATCCTCGGGGAATAAACTACAATAGAAGAAGCAGTTTCTAAGGTCTCCAGGTAAGTCATAGTAGCTCAGATTTAGAATTGCACAAACTTGATCATTGTTTGTCAGCTCATTCCTTAGTTTCTTGTATGTCTCATTCCAAACATGTTTTACTGGTTGCAGTGCAGACAACAAGCCACCCATGGATACAATTGCAAGTGGAAGGCCTTGACACCTATCCACTATGTTGTTTGCCAGCTTCTCAAGTTCGTGGGGGCATTTATAATCAATGCTGTTACAGAAAGCCTTTCTGCAGAATAGAGCAAATGTGTCACTGTGTTCCAATGGTTTGAGTTTCAGTTGACGTGTGGGATCAGCAAGGGCTGCTACATTCTCTTGTCGTGTTGTGATGATAACACAGCATGCTTGGAGGCTCCTGAATGCATTACTCATCTGGGTGTATGCTTCTTGGTTCCAGACATCATCCAATACAATCAGACATTTGCTATATTTGAGCATTTGCTTTATTTTTTCTTTCAGGTCATGGGCATCCATATCTGCTACCTGTGTCTGTTCTGGCCCCCCAATCTTCCTAAGCAGTTTCCTCAGCAACTCAACAACATTATAAGTCTGAGACACGACAATCCAAGCATGAGCAGTAAAGTTGTTTTTTTTCATGCTCATACATGTTTCCTACTAGGGTAGTTTTTCCTAGTCCACCCATACCAGATACTGTTATCACTTTGCCACTTTGCTCGTTAGAATACAACCATTGAGTCAGTAGTATCCTATTTTCTTCAATCCCCACAAGATCATCTGGAACAACATCCAGGAGATAGTCTTGGGACTTCTTTCTTTCAATATCAGCTAGTGGATTAGCTATAAGCTGGGATGGATGCAACCATCGCTCTTTTCTTTTTGCAACACTTTCAATTTTCTTCTCTACCTGAGCAATCTCTCCAGCAATTTCAGTGAAAATGGTAACATAATAAGCTTTTGAGAAGATCTTCTTGACCGCATTTTCTTCCTCCAATTTAAGTGAATAATACGAATATTTATCGATGACATCCTCAACACGGTGGGCTAGGATCCGTACCTCTGCAATCCAACCCTTGACAATCTCATCAGTGGGACTTGGTGTACCTATCTGCTTTATAACATTGTTCATCATATTCAGTTCACTCCCAATATCATCAATCTTTCCTGGCAATTCCCTCAGATTGGTAACTTTCTCTGATAGCTTTCTTATGGCGGCTTTTGTGGCTTCCTCTGTTAATGTGGAACAGATCTTTGAGACAACAACTACTAAAGCCTCCGCCATTTGTTCTGAAAGCATAAATGTGTATCATGTTACATAAGTTATAAACAAATTAAAGAGAACTAGCATGAACCTGGTGCAGTCTCCTCATCATAATAATCAGTAGAAGAATAAAACAAGACTGGAAAAAAATGAATGCTCATAAAAGAACAAAATTTAGTAGATTGTAATAAAAGAATATAAGCGTTTTGAATATTCAATAGTGCATTATTTTCTTAAAATCAGCTGTAAATTTGAGAAGAAGAATAAACTGATTAATAAAAGAGTAGATCCTAGATTGCAAATTATGTATTCAGTTTGGTTGTATTCTAATTTCTGGCTTATGCTTTCACTGATCACTATTTAAAATGATGTGAACCAACCAGGTCGATGGAAGTGAAATGAAATTGAATATATCAGTATCAAATAAATTCACGGCATAAATAAAAGCAGTCTATCAGGAATGATCTATTCCCTGTAAAGCATCTGCTCATGTGCTTTTCCTGATTCATCAGCGAAATATGCCCCTTATTGTCTCTGAAGGTACCAAACAGTTTAGAATATCTTGTTGCTTTGTAGTTGGATCTACCACCTACTGTGTTTTAGCTTCTTAACATTCTGCTGCTAATAGCTAGATTACTTTTTAATGCTTAAGCCATGGCCATCACTGTGGTTCCTTTAGGAGCACATTTGTAAAGTTTAATCTATGATTTCCGTAATTTTCATCCTCATCTGAATGACTTTATTGCTCCCAAAAAGTCGGCAGTAGTATACAATATATACCTAAGGTGAGACTGTGTAAACAAAATTTCATTTGTACCTAATAAACTTCATGAAAAATTTCGTAGATGCTGTGGAACAGAGAGCACACTTCTGGATATAAGCTATGGGGCTCTGAATCATTGCCTTCTTGCTAAATTTTATGATAATTTATTTGATCATGCAGACCTAATTAGAAACATTTACTTGGATGGACCTTACGCTGGAGGTTTTCTTTCTGGTGTTCTCGCGTATACAATCTTCTTCACAAACCGTTTTTCAGAAGGAATACATGTGGTCTTTTTATTGGTAAAATTAAATTCTGACTGTTCCACCCCATAGAGTAGCTTGTGAGAACACCCTGCCACGTGTTCATGTTGACTGGTGAAAGAATCATTTTTTTGAAGATGTTGAGTGCATCATCACTAAATGCTACGAAGATACATGAATATTGAAGACAGATAAGCAGTGAGCACCTGATGGGAACTGGAGCTATATGATGGACTTCAAATGTCCAAAACAGGCTGGTGCAAGTAGCTCCCGCTTGCGCAGGGTCAGTACTTTTTTTACCCAAACAGCTCCAGTCGTTTTGATGTGAACCCTGTGAAAAAGAAGATAAAAAGTATTACTCCCTCATATTTAGATTAGATATATGACGTTTAAGACAGCTAATCTATGTAGTATGAAGGTAATTAAAGATATTATAAGTGATATTCCCTGGGAAGAATATGCTTAGAGGACAGGGAAGAGCTTATCCTCTGGATGTCAGGATCACAGAGAAAAATGTTTACCCAATGCATTCAATATTTTCTATCTTTCTGTCAGAATTACTTTATTGTTCCCACGAGTCAGCAGTTGTATATAATTCTTTGGTTGAGGCCATGTGGAAACAGGGAAATGTTATTTGCGTGTGTTGCCGTGGTTACAGTTCTGCATGTAAGCTATAAGGGTTCAGAATTTGGGGACAAATTTTTTTGATCATGAAGACCTACTTAGGTTAATTTATTTGGACGGAATTTAATCTTGAGGCTTTGCCGGAGTGCAAATGCAAATCTTATTTCCATGCATCAGGTCTCGTCGCTGAACGACCCCCTTGGTTCTAAGTAATCTCCGAGAGTGGACTCTGCTTTTACAGTGTCTCGATGCACTATGCTCTGCTCTCTGGTATATTTTCTTCACTGCAGATTTGTGATGCTTTTGTCAATCTTTCTGTATTTTTATGAATCTTACTCAAATTATCATGATGTTTCTGTAGAAATAGGTACTGTTTCAGTGGAAGCATTTCGTGCTTGTTGAAATATCTCTGGAGGCAGCTAATATTGAATTCTCTCAACCGTCTGAGGAGTTTGGCCGATACGAAATCAGCAGAGCAGGGGACAGAGCAACGATGGGTTGTTGACTTGTTAGGAAAGTCATATCAGTTCAGATGGCTTCCTCTATGTAGTAGCGTGTTTATGATTTTGGTTTGGTCAGTGCGCGTAAATTAGTTTTTCCATTCACCAGGCCCTGCCTACCAGTACCACGTCTTCATTTGGTCCTCTTTATCTTGCCCATGTTTTGTTACCCTTAAATTCAGCTTTTGCTCATGCCTGCCTATGGGTAAAAGGGCTACCTTTCCAAGTGTCTGGATGAACCGGTGAAAAGAAATACTACATTGAATTCAGTGGATGTTACACTGTAATTCATCACTAATTGATGAGAGCCACACATGATGTACAGATACGGGGGAGAGGGCTCAAATAAGCAGCGCTCACCTGGTTCTGATATGATTTCAAACCAGCAACTCGATGCAGACGTCGGAAGATTTCAAATCACAGTAGCTACATAGACCATGAAACTTCGAAGATTAAAACACTATTACCCTAAAAAACGAAGACAAAAACACAGTTATAGTCACTGCGAATGCAAAATCTTTAGACGTTGCTGGTAGTACAAAAGAGCTTATCCTCTAGAGAGCCTCGAGAGGGATTCTGTCTACGGGAAAACCAAGCGATTTAGAAGTCGGATAAGATTTAGAACAGAGGTAATAATCTGACCTGGAACAGCCCAGGGCCCGGGGAGCTAGCCGGTCGCGTGATGCTTAAGCTGGTTGTGCTCGGAGTCGGAGCAGAGCCATCTACTACAAGACGACTAAGAACCGGTTCTCGGCTTGAGTCTTGAGAGAAGCAAGCAATTGGGTACGCACGCGACTACGCGTCCAAAGACTTGCCAAGTCAAGTCTACGCCTGTCGGCAACCCGGTGGGAAAGTTGCGCTAACAGTGGTCCCTCAGGCCTCGCTCGTTTGGCACATCAAACTCCGGTGTGACTTCCACGGAGGCGTGGATTGCATGATATGTATAAAGGAGGTGAGCGACAGCAAGGAATGGTTTCCCAGGCTTTTGATAAAGTTGCTAGATTTACACGTTCAGCGATATAGATCTAGGGTCAATCATAGGTTGCGGTGGAAAAAAACTAAAATCCCAACACCCAAATGGCACCTATACTAATTCAAAACCTTTCTGTATAACCGGTCGTGCGCGCAGACCAGTCCGGAATTCAGATTCTATGTTTGGTAGATCAAACATAGTGTTTCTGTTTTTTGTTTGGTTCAACAATGAAAGAAGAACGGGATGGCTTCGTCTGTTTTTTGGTTCAAGGGTATAACTATAAACATAAATTATGTTAAAGATATAAAATCCTATCTAACTATATAGACAAGACTCACTAAAGATCATTTAAGACAATTCTCCTATGACCAATTCTTTATAAGCCATTACAAATGTCGCTACACGCTTATAAGACATCGCAAAATCTCTTATCCCTTGTATGCCATCAGAATGTAGTTTCTTACGCTTCAGTGCCATCACCGTTATCTTGCCGTTAAATATTTCTCTAAATACCCAGATTACCCTTGTGCCCAAATATTTTCTCAAAAAATCGAATTTGAATAGATTTGAATTTTAACCAATGAAACAATGCCATTTTCGAAATATTTCTTCACTAATCTGCTCAGAATTTGTTCTACTCTTTTTACAATTTTTTTCCTGATTTTTTACTTTCTCAAAAAAATTTGAGTTTGAATATATTTAAATTTTAACCAACGAAACAAAATTGTTCTTGAAAAATTTCTTCACCAATCTGCTCAGAATTTGTTCTAGTCTTTTTACAAATTTTTTTTTGATTTTTTTACTTTCTCACAAAATTTGAATTTGAATATATTTAAATTTTAACCAAAGAAACAATGTTGTTTTCGAAAACTTTCTTCACCAATCTGCTCATAATTTGTTCTAGTCATTTTACAAAAAATTCCTGATTTTTTTTATTTTTTCAAAAAAATCGAATTTAAATTCCTAAATTCCGCACATTTTAAATAAATTAACAGCATCAAGGGCTAAATAATCATTTTACCTAGTCTGTCATGGTCAAACTAACTGAAAACTAACGTTGATGACATAGAAGAGTTAGAAATTGCAAAGTGATAGCATACATGGGATAAGCGGTTTTACGATGGCCTATAAGGGAAAGATGAGTTTTACAATGGCTCATAAGGAATTACCTCATTCTCTTAATATGCAAGGTATCCACATCAGTGTCTAATTAGGTCATGCCACATCAGCATCCATCCAACATCATCTGCCACATCATTTCTTATAATAACAAAATTTTAAAATGATTTATCTCACTTATATGATGTCCATTTAAAATTCTGTTTTCACAGTTATGTTCTACACGATGAGATGAACAAAACTAGATCTCACTTGCATATGTTTAAAAAAATTTAAATTAACACATCGCTGCTTTAAATCTTCACCGTCCATTTGTACCACCTAAATCAACCGCCTGTATTTTCGTTCATTTTTCGGTCCAGTAAAATTCACGTCAGCCCAACTGACATCGTCTCTTCCCTTTCCCCTCCCCGGTGTTGCCTCTCCTCTGGTCGATATTGCCACACCGCCACACCGTGTCATGCTTCTTTCCCCCGGAGCAAAGACGAGCTCGCTACCTCTGCTTCATCATCTGACAACGTTTTGTCCTGTCGTCTCACCTCTCGAGCCGAAAACTGAAATATTGAATTTCCACCATCGCTAGACTACCCTCCCCAGACTGCTCGACTCCCACACTCTATTGCTATAAAAAGATCATCTCAACCTTGGTCACTCTCCCCATCACTCAACTGTGTCTCTATTTTACCTCCTCGCTAGCAAGAGCACCACGTCATCGGAGCTCCACTCATCACCGTCGTTCTCTTTCACCACTGTCTCACACCTATCGTCCTTCCACACAACGATATCCATGATGACGAACTAGCCGACCATCTTTTACTTTTCAATTGTGAATTCAAGTAAAAATATATTTTAAAATATCGCAACATCACATAGATTATAAAGTAGTTTGTTAAACATGCTTAACCTTCGTAACAACAGCATCAACTTCGTG
>VSTD030004310.1:0-10361 GCA_008808055.3 Sporobolus alterniflorus
GATGGCGCTATGTGTGGTCTGCACCGTGCACATGAAGATGAGAAGAGCGGGTTTCTTGATTGAGGCTCAAAATCAAGATCGACGGTTTGTGAGTGCTTTGCCCTCAAAATCACTCACACGGTTTTCTCCGGTTTGGCCTCAAAACCAGTGGTGATGATTTCTCCTGGTTTTGCCTCAAAACTGGTGGCTCGATTTTTCTAGTTTGGGCCTCAAAACTGACAGCTCCGGTTTGGTGATTTGGGTCTCAAAATCACCGTGACGGTTTCTTAGTTTATGCCTCAAAACCAAGCAGGTTTCGGTGTGCCGGTTGCACCACAAAAACGATGGAGGAAGGACGGCGCGGGACACACATCGAGATTTGGCAGCTTGTTTCGTCTGAAAGCAAGTCACGTTAGGGTTTTTCAGTCTGGCCTCAAGACTGGTGGAGGTGCAATGGCGGGTGGTGTAGGTGGCACCATCACGAAGGTGCATTGGGATCAAATTGAAGACGGACAGGTGATGTGATAGACTGTATCAGACCTTGCTACCCTTACTTTGTCATTTTCTATGTATTAGATCATAGGGGCATAGTAGTCTTTTGTTTTAGCCTATAAATAGGATTCTAGAGGGATAAAGCTCCATGCCACTTCTCCTACCATTACTTTGCTTTTTCTAGCTAGGGTTAGCGTGCCATAAATTATTTTCGATTTCAATAAATTAAATAAGTGAAGGGGTGGTGACCTCTGTCATTTGGAATTGTATAATTGCTCATATCCTTATGAAAAAAATATTTTATTTTTTTGCTAGGTTCTTCGTATGTTTATTCCTAGATCTGAGCGTCTTGTTCTTGGATGAGTGAAGTGGTTGCAGTGACCTCCGCCTGTTTTTTGTTCTCTTTTTGTTTGTTTTCTTTGGTCAGTAGATTTCTCTCGGTTTCATTCTCTTGCTAGCGTCTGCACCCTCCTCAAGACCGTAGCTTGCTCCTGACTTCGTCGAGCTCATTTTCCTTGGCCGCTAGCAGGCACGCCGACCGGTGAGCTGTGCCGCCCGCACTCTAATCTTTTGGCCGTTGTGTTTCCTGCTTGCGCGCCCAGCGCACGGAGAGGTTCAGTTCGTGTTTCTGCTGCAGGAATTTGTTTGCCGCCGGACTGCTAGTTTTCCCCTCCGTCAACTCTGTTGCCGCTCTCATTTTTTCTCTGTTCGGTTTTGGTTCGATCCCAGCCAGCTGCCGCGCTATGTGCTGATCGTCCGTCTGGGATTCAGTCTGAGCGTCTAAGGGTCTGCTTTTCATGCCGCCGAGTCTATCTGAACAAGCAGGCAGGCTCATGCAAGATTTCCCTAACCGAGTCTTTGTACTTTGCCGTTCCTCCGAATGCTGCTACAGGTCTCTATTTCGGTCTTTTTTTTTTTGAGCCACCAGATTCAAGGCTCGAGTTTTTGAGATTCTCGTTGTACTCCTATAGTGGGTTCTCAAGGACGTCCGCACGTTGTTCAGCAAAATGCTTGAGAGGGAGAAAGTGTTGTTGTGGGGATTTATGTTTCAGCTTTTCGATCTACTAGCATTTAGTCATGCTTTCGTTTTGATTTAAGATTTCTAACCTGTTCTGAGGACTAGTAGCTTTTCAATAACTACGTGGTCTCGACCAAGTTAAAAGAGGGGAGCATTGTGTCAGATTTGAAACATAGGTCAAGTTCTTTTAAAGAATTTTAATTGGCTTTCATTCATCCCCCTCTGTTTGCCTTCTCCAGTCCTTCACTTAGATTGTGAGTTTGTGTCTGGGTAGTAACGTTTAGTCTTGCTGTCACGAGTCTTTTATCTTATGAGATGTTGAGTCGACTTGTGGTATTATATGTTGAGTTGTGATCATCCATCCCGCAAGATGTCAGTTAACCCGTAGTAGTTCGATGTCATGGTTTGAACAAGGTTTAGAATGGTGGGGAAAGTCAAGTCCTTCATGATCGTGGATGGTTCTTACTCAAATCAGCTAAGGACTGGCTTTTAGGAGTAGAACCTCTCGAATAATTTGTGCCACCACGTGTCTTTATGAAGCTACTTACTGATTAGGGGGGACTCAGAGGTTGTCTTGCTCAAAGGATATGGAGGACTATAAGTTAGTATAGTTTTTAACATAATTGAGCAAACACCTTCTTTGGTTCTATTTGATTAGTACATAGAAGTATATATGTACCATAATAATCAATAAATATAAACTAAATAGAAAAGGTACTTATCTAAAGGCAACATTTTTCTCACAGAGCTTTTAGTGGACTTTAGTATTGCACTATCTGGTGCTTCCATTGGGGCAGCAATATCTGTAGTATCAATAGTATCTTGGTCGCTAGAGCTTCCAACATTGTTCTTGTTTCTTTTGCCGCGATGACAAAAACGAATGTCTGAGTAGAGTTTTGAGTATCCTTCTACGTCCAGGCCGGACCAACACTGGTAGATTAATATCCTCATCATCTAAGTCCATTTGCTTAATAGATTTAGCCTATTCCGAATGAGAAAAATCTGATTCTAGTATAGCAATTAGGATCAGCTCAGGAAATAACAAAAATAACATTTACTTAGTTCTCCATGCATCTGTCCTGGCTTATGACTAGATTTGAGAGTACGGATGCAAAAAATAATGGCACACAAGGGACATAAGGGTTTATACAGGTTCAAGCCATCGTAAACATAAAAACCCTATATCCTACGTGTGTTGGTGTATTATGATTCATTGGGTTGAAACCCCCTCTATCCCTTCTTTAATAGGCTAAGGGGGTAGGGTTTATAAGGAAGATCTAGGTCGGTTATTATTGTACCTAATCGGGACTCTATTTCTACTTGCCTAATTTACAAGATTTACCTATAATTATCCTTTAAATTGCCTCGATTATGGGTCTCCTAGCCCATGTCCTTAGACCAAGTGGACCGACTCATGGTAAGCCATGTTCCTCTCTACCGAGTCCATGAGTCCTGGTACCCATGGTACCAAACCTCGTCAGCAGCCCCCAAGTGCTTGGCAAGCGAGCTTTGATCTTGATTGTTCAATATTCCTGTCTTGGCGAAGTTGTCGAGTACTCCATTCGACTTGGAACAACTCGTTGAGTGCTATTTGGCTCTGGTCGAGTGTTAAATTGCTCTGACCGAGTCCCACCGAGTTTTTAAAATGTGGATAAGTGCATAGAATAGGTGCACCTATTAGGTGTAGCCCCTGACTCTTGTACCAAATCTCCCCAAGAATTGACTCGGGAGTCAAATTTTGTTGTTGCTCTGAATGTCGACTCCTTTTCTTATCACTTTTGACTCGGGCATCTGTGATCAAGTCTTGTATATTTTATCCATAGTTTCCTCTATAATAAATAGATGGAATTAAATCTTCTTTACCATTGGGATAAATCCTACCATTGATTCGAAAATCTAGGCGCAAATCAGAGAGTCATTATGTGCCCCTTTGTTGCCTCCTCTGTTATAAGGGGGATGTAGATCAGAACCCTAGCCACTTTCTTCGTCGCTACCATTTCTCCTCTTCTTTGTTGTTCTCTTCACCCTCTGCGCACTTCTGCAATCGGCATTAGCCTCAATCCTTCGCCATAAGCCTTTCTCCTCCCGGCATGGCCGCCTCGCACCCACACCTCTTCCAACAATCTATCACGGATGAGAGCGAGATTCACAAGGTAGTCGAAAATCGCTTTCTCCTAGATCGAGCCGTGCTCCAATGGCGACCTGTCACAGGAGAGGACATCCCAACACACAATACAAAAGAAATTGTGGTGCTTTCCTCCTTTCAGCGTGGATTTGTCCTTTCGGCCCGTGACTTCCTATGTGGACTCCTCAGTCACTACTAGATAGAAGTCCATCTAAATCCCAATTCCATCCTTCAGATCGTAGTTTTTGTCCCTTAGTGTGAAGCATTCTTAGGAATCCCCCCTAACTTCCTTTTGTTTAAGAATTATTTCTTTCTAAAATACCAACCAATTGTCGCCAACTGAAAGGTTATCGGGGGTGTAGGCCTTCAAACTCGCCCTCGATGTAGTTTCCTGGACCTTCCAATGAAGACCTCTCTTCAAGGATGGCACAGGACATGGTTCTACTGTGAAAACACTGAACCCAGCCTCCCTTCCTTTATAGGCCGACTCCTAGAATATCAGGGGACTTGGGTCTAAGATCCTACTCCTATTGAACTCCCTCACGCTACCGCTCTAACCAATAAGATCAATGCCTTGAAGGAGCGCGGCCTGATAGGAGTCTGTGTGGCTGCCCATTGGCTGGCCCACCAAGTCATCCCCTTGGAGAAACAAGTCCACCCAGACTGGGAATATAGCGGAAGCCAAGATCTGACTCGGGAGACTACTGAGAAGATTACTCAAGAGCACCTGGTGAAGCTCTTGGAACAGATGTTCCAAGATACCAGCTGGCCGACTGACGAACAGGTGTGCTCCTACCATATCGGGGTAGAAAGGGACCCGGTAAGGCGTCATTGTCTCTATTAACTCTGTTATCTCCTGAAACCTTACATCTTGTAAAAGCTGGATGCAGGCCTTGGACAGCTTCATTTCCCTCATCCCTGGGTTTGAAGGGCACATCCATATTCCCGCAATCCCGGTCTCAACCTGGTCTATGAGCGGTGAGTCAGCAAGCGACCCATCAGCCGAAGCCAGTGCTGGAACATCTAAGACTTGAGCTAGAAAATGTAAGGTGATTGTCAACCCATCTCCCCAGCAGAAGGCCAAAAATTCTGCAGGCAAGTCCACTAGCGGGATCAAAATCAATGAGATGGCTCCCAAGGCTTCTTCTGCTCTAACTTCCCCTTTCGGTTCTCGAAAGAAGATTCTGATCCAACGATCAAACAGGTATGCCTATCTTTGACTTCTTTTAATTCTTGATTTATTTGTGACTTGTGGACTTCCGTGTAGAGTTCCCCGAGACATCATCCCTGGCTCTCCTACAAAGAATGCCTTCGTGAGGATAAAAACCCTATGTCCTATGTGTGTTGGTGTATTATAATTCATTGGGTTAAAACCCCCTCTACCCCTCCTTTTATAGGCTAAGCGGGTAGGGTTTACAAGGAAGATTTGGGTTAGTTATTACTGTACCTGACCGGGACTTTATTTCTACTTGCCTAATTTACAAGATTTATCTATAATTATCTTATAAATCACCTTGGTTACGGGTCTCCTTGCCCATGTCCTTAGGTCGAGTGGGCCAACTCATGGTAGACCCCCTTGTTCGTCCCTGCCGAGTCCATGAGTCATGGTACCCATGGTACCAAACCTCGTCAGCAACCTCGATGCGGTTTCCTTGACCTCCCAATGGAGACCTCTCTTTGTGGATGGCACAGGACATGGTTCTACTACAAAAACCATGAACCCAGCCTCCCTTCCTTCATAGGCCGACTACCGGAATATCAGGGGACTTGGGTCAAAGAGCCTGCTCCTATTGAACTCCCTCACATCGCCGCTCTAACCAACAAGATCAATGCCTTGAAGGAACGCGGCCTGACAGGACGCTGTGTGGCCACCCATTGGCTGGCCCGTTGAGTCATCTCCTTGAAGAAACAAGTCCACCTGGGTTGGGAATATAGCGGAAGCCAAGATCGGACTCGAGAGACTACTGAGAAGATTACTCCAGAGCACCTGGTGAAGCTCTTGGAATAGATATTCCAAGATATAGCAACTGGTCGACTGATGAACAGGTGCACTCCTATCATATTGGGGTAGAAAGGGACCCGATAAGGTGCCCTTGTCTTTATTAATTCCGTTATCTCTTGAAACCTTGTATCTTGTAAAATCTGGATGCAGGCCTTGGACAGCTTCATTTCCCCAATCCCTGGGTTTGAAGGGGACATCCCTATTCCCGCAATCCTGGTCTCTGAGTGGTGACTCAGCAAGTGACCCATCAGCCAGAGCTAGTGCTAGAATGTCTAGGACTCAAGCAGGAAAATGTAAGGCGACTGTCAACCCATCTCCCTAGCAAAAGGCCAAAAAAGGCCACAGGCAAGTCCACTAGTGGGATCAAAATCAACTAGCCGGCTCCAAAGGCTTCTTCTGCTCCGACTTCCCCTTTTGGTTCTCGAAAGAATATTCTGATCCATCGATCAAATAAGTATGCCTATCTTTGACTTCTTTTAATTCTTGATTTATTTGTGACTTGTTGACTTCCGTGCAGAGTTCCCTAGGACATCATCCTCAACTCTCCTGCAAAGAATGCCCCATCAAGTGACGAGTCCCCGAAGACGGACAAGGCCTCGAGTCCTGATGCCAAAAAGATGATTCCAGAGTTCTCTAAGCCTCTGAGCCCAGGTGGTGTGCAGAGTACCCCTGGTGCAGGAGGTGCTTCTTCTCCCGATGCCACTCAGAGCCCAAACCCTACCAGCCGAAGACCGAAAGAGTCACCCCAAGCTGACCCAACAAACCACCAGCCCTTTGGACTCAAGTCCGTTGGTGGCCCCTCTCAAGGTGGTGAGTCCTCCGCGCCTCGAGCAAGCATATCAACATGGTGATATTCACAAGTCAAAGAGTCTCTTGCCGAGGACCCTGAGTTTGTGAAAGTCGGGTTCCACATTAGCAGATTCATCACCGCAGCAGTAGATACCGTGAAGGACCATGCAAATACAAACACACTTTATAATGACTTGAAGTCTGCCTCAACTCAGCTCAATATAAGCACTGCTTGTCTTACACTCCATAATATATTTTGATTGGTACTTACTCTCTTCTATCATGCAAGACTTGGTGGAGCATTCTCACTCAAAGAACTAATTCTTGAGAGTCACAATTAAAATACTCGCTGAAACACAAACCTTCGATGATGAGTTGAAGGAAGTAAGCAAGCTGAATGAAGTGTTACTTGACCGTAACAAAGAACTTGAAGCTCGACTAGCAGAAGAGATCCAAGCCAAGAACGGTTCGTACTCACTCCATCCCTTCTTTTAGTTGAATCATGCCCAAACACAGTTCTAGACTGTAATTCTATTACCCCTGTAGCACTCACTGAACAGCTATCTACTCTTGGTGTAATTCCTGGGAATCCAGACTCAACAGTCAGAGCTTTTGCCGACCTGAAAGAAGAGCTAGCAAGAGAAAAAGTTGCATGAGAGATCACACAGATTGAAGTCGAGACTCTCACTCGGGCGGTTAGCGAGCTGAAGATCTTGGCCGACAAATTCATTGCCCAGATCCCGATTCTTGAAGACAAAGTGAAACATCTAGAAAACACGGTCATAGATGGGTTGACTAAGCTCCGAGCCAAGGAACTTTGCCTAGAGCAAACTACCAAGGCAAATGATGACTTCAGGAGTCAAAATGTTGAACTGACCAGCAAGCTAGAAAGTAAGCCTCCTTGGTCGTTTCATCCTTGGTTCACGCCTAATGCCCCTTTATGACTAATCGCTGCCTTGCCCTGCAAAGTCCGATGTCGAACTTGGCACCTTAAAGGCAATGGTACGAAACGTGATTGCGTTTTTCTATCCAGACGACTCTTCTATAGCTTCTCACGCTTCTCAGATGTTGGATAGTCTATCGACAAGGTCTCGAGAGATTATCCTTGCCAACATGAAGCAGTCGATGAGTCTGACTCTTAGGATCTTGAAGTCCTTATACCCCCGAGCCAACTTGGACACAGCGGGTGAAGGCTTCACGGCTACCTGTAGCGACGATGAAGCTTTGAAGCTGATTGAGGACTCTGCTATGACGGCAGAGCGTATTGTCGATATGCTCCTGGTATACATGTCTTTAGGGTAGATCCTAAGATGACAACTTTAAGCATTTGAATTCCTTCCTCCGTGTAAATATATTATCACGAATAGGAATGATCATTGTTCAACTAAGACATGTCATGCGTGAGTTCTTGACTCGTCTTATCAAGAATTATCTTTTCAAGTTATTTCTTCCAAACAAACTCGTTATTATGAATGAAAATCAATATTGTCCGACTGATTTCCTTGATGCGCATGTTCTTGACTCATCTTACCATGGTCTGGAATCATGTCATATCCATGTTTCATACCTTATATGGGTTATCGATAAGGGTTTTGCCCTCGTATGAGCCCGAACTTAGTGTCTGCATAGTCTCATGGACTCAGACATTCAAAGCCATGGCGTATGAGAGTCACATGCACCAGCCTACTCAGGTGGTCTGAATTTTTCACCAAGTGGTTCCCAGCCTAGTGCTCAAGACTGTGGGTGTCGTGCACCGAGTTTGTAGAGCATTCGAGTCCTTCGATGACTCGGATTGAGACCTTGCTCAATTTATCGAGCTAAGGGTTTTTCCCAAATGTGATCAGTTCTTAGTGTCGTGGCCGTGTGGCATAGAGCCTAGACTCGCATGACTAGACATTCGAAGATCTTGATCCGCTTGAGTTGCATGGGTACCTAGTCCCTCCAGATACTTAGGTTTCTGTCAGATCACGCCGAGCTAAGTGCTCTTTGGTCACGCGACTCATGGTACGACTACTCGTGCATGCGAAGCCATGACATCTAAGGTTTTGAATGCTGATCGAGTCATGCATTCCTCCCAGTCTATTTCTAACTAAGTGTCTGGGTTGTAAGATGGTGCAGTCATCTAGCCCGACCATGCGAAGTCTTTCACAACTGAGGTAAAAATGTTGTTTGCACAAAATGAAACAAATACAATGAAAATAATATTTCAATATATGAAACATATATGAGTACATAATGTAGACCCCTAAATGAAGTATTGGATACCGAGTGTCATCAGTAAAGAACTTTGAGTCAATGGATACCGAGTGTCGTAGCAATCCGTAGACCATGAAGCAATGCTTCATACTCGGCTGCATTGTTAGATGCTAAAAAATGCATTTACACAACATTTGAAATTTTCCCCTTTAGGGGATGTTACCAAAATTCTTGCTCCTGCACCATAAGGTTGTAAGAACCCATCAAAGTTGATAATCCAATATTCCGGCTCTCTTTCTTTGGGTGGAGTATGTGTTTTTGTCCACTAGGCCACAAAGTCGCTTAGAGCTTGAGCCTTGATCACTGTCCTTGGCTTGTAAATGATGTCATACATAGACAACTCAATGGCTTGCTTCACAATTTTCCTGGTTGTCTCCATATTGTTCAATATCCCACCCAGAGTCGATGAGGTATGTACCTCAATCTGGTGTGCCTGAAAATAATGAGATAGCTTGTGGGATGTGATTAGCAATGCATATGCGATCTTCATGATATGGAAATACCGAGTCTTGGAGTCACTCGGTACTTCACTAACAAAATAAAACCGGATATTGGATCTTGCGATTGGTGTCCGACTCCCCCCATTCGATGATGATAGCTATACTAACCACGTTGCTTGTAGCCAATATGTAAAGCTACAAGTTTTTGTAGGGTTCCGGGGCTACCAGAGTGGGTGGGGTAGTCAAATACCTCTTCAGGTCTTCAAAGTATCTTGTGCCTCATGAGTCCACTGGAACTTGTCCTGTTTTTTTAGAAGCTTGAAGAAAGGGAGTCCCGTGATGCCGAATCACGAGATGAATCTGCTCAAGGCGGTCATGCACCCTGTCAACTTCTGAACGTAATGGAGGCTTTCAAGCGGCTTCATTTTAGTGATAGTTGTCACCTTCTCTGGGTTAGGGCTGATACCGTGACGGGAGACCATAAACCTGAGTAATTTCCCTGATGGCACACCAAATGTGCACTTATCAGGGTTTAAGTTCATTTTGAATTTCCTCAGGTTGTCAAAGGTCTTTGCTAGGTCAGAGATGACTCCCTCATCTTACCAAGTCTTTATGACCACATTATCGACGTACGATTCAGCATTGCACCCTAGTTGAGAATGCAGACACTGTTGTATACCCCTCTGATATGTTGCCCCTGTACTTTTGAGTCTGAAAGGCATTGTTGTATAACAAAATGCGCCAAATAGAGTAATGAAGGACGTCTTGATTTGGTCTTCCTCTTTGAGGGGGATCTGATGATATCTCGAGTAGCAATCAAGAAAACATAGAAGGCTGCAACTGGCCGTGAAGTCCACAACCTCATTCGGGTCAAGCTGAAGGGATCCTTTTTACATGCCTTAATAAGATCTGTATAATCAACACACATCCTCCAATCTTTATTCTTTTTGGGTACAAGGACAGGATTGGCGAGCCAATACAGGTGGTACACTTCTTTAATAAAACCGGTGTCTAACAATCTAGCTATTTCTCTCTTTATTACATATTTCTTGTCTTGGGCGAAAATGCAGAGTCGTTGCTTGATGGGCTTGGCCTTTGGGTCAAGATGCAATTTGTGCTCAATCAATTTCATAGGGACTCCTGGCATGTCAGCGGGCTTCCATACGAAGATGTCCCTATTTTCCTAGAGGAATTTAATGAGTGTGAGTTCCTATTTAGGATCCAAGCTGTTGTCTATGTGAGCAACCTTGTAAGGTTCCT